>NIPM01000507.1:0-104597 GCA_002738285.1 Holacanthella duospinosa
CAAAACCCGGGTTTTTGTTCAAAAACCCGCAAAACTCAAACCCCTTCAAAACCCCTGAAGCCAACACTGGTTGATTTGTTCATTCGCTGCATATCTTACATACTTTCTTTTAACTGCAGAAATTATTAAATTGTAAGTACATTTTCAACCAAAATTTTCAACAAAATTTTGAAATTTGCTCTATTTCAATTTTTACTTTAGTCCATCTTCTGGTGGTATGAAATTTGCATATTTTCCACTCTTTTCGTCACCAGAAATATGTTTTGCTATAGTTCTGACTCTAGTGCTTTCGATGGTACCGGATTTAGTAGTTGGTGGATTTCGTCGACTTGATTATTTGGTAAATTAAATAATTGTGCTAAAAAATTTCTATTAATAATTTTGGTACTTGAGACTAAAATAATTCTTTTAATCACTCTTTCAGCAACAAAGAGACAATGGAAAATACCCACTTTAATTAACCACATTTTGTAATCACGGTTGAACAAAATGTCTCTACGTTGCAACAAAAAACTGCTATAGAAATAGTAAGTTTAATTGGATTGGACCCTTGTGGCTTGAATTGAGTAATCTATGATTGATTGACATGAAACTGCTAATATACTTGAGATTTGGGAAATACACACAAACACTCGTAGTTTATATTTTATTAAATTGTCTTTTTTGAAATGTTTATAACAAATTGTTGAAAATATTCTAATTATTCAATTCGATGATGTCATAATATTTATAATAGATTTGGAAATTATTTTCAATAAATAGAAATAATAATCCAAATAATAACAAAAACCTATTGTTGCATTCATGTGAATTTAAGCATAAGTGCATTTTATCATTTAGTTGATCATAGTTGTTGCCAATTATGCTACCGAAATATGTATCCATGTGTCAAATTTTTATCAAACGATAATCATGCTATGATTATGACCATATCGTTTGCAATTAATAAATCAAATGACATGACTCGAAGATTTCAATTATAATTTAACACATCAATTATTTATTTCTGGTGTGCTTTTATCCGATATGTTTCGAGGCCAACTTCTTTGTTGGTTTTTGCTACGCATAATTATACGCTGTTGAAATTTCGAATAAGTCGCAACCATGAGAAAGATAGCGGATGCAGCAAAAGACGTTTCACCATATAGAAAAATTTTAAGCATTAAGAATTTCAACTCGACTCTCAGCTTGGCTCGATTCATGCAGATGCACGAGTTGGAAAATTTCCACTCATTTCAGTTCGTGGTTATGTTCCAAACTGCCTTTCGAGTCATAGTTTTGTTACCTTCCAATATTTGGTTTTTCTTATATTGTAATGAATATTTACTGTAACAGACAATTTCTGTTTGTCGTTGCTATTTGTGCTATTCCTGATAGCAGAAATATTTCTATGCGAATTCAAGACAACCAATAATCCATCTGTGTGAAGAATTTAACCATAACCATCAGTATAATACATTTTTAAACATTGTGTTAACATCAAACAAGAAGTTTTCATCCCGAATGGCAAAGAAGGACCTGGGAATCCTGTACACCTACTCCCCACACTGTCACATATGGCACCAAATGTTGACCGGTTGTTGGTTACGTAACTGGCTGAATTAATATTTACCATTTGAGGATATTGTTCTTAAACTCTGAATATTCAGTCTGATTAAAAATATTTTCACAAGCCCCCTTTTCCGGTACATCCTGCCTACTTTGCAGGTGCAAGACAATCATGATAATCTGTTTCAAGAAATCATGCATTTTCTCAAAAATGGAATATATTGGTAAAGATAGGTGTAGAAACCCCGCTTCTTGTCATAACAGAACCTGCAGAAACTGGGTTGTTCACAGAAACGGACATAACATACTCTCAAAGGGTTCAGTTACGATTCATAATAGGAAATTCCTTACTGGCGAAAGAAATTTCAGATTTACTAATAAAGCAAATGGAAAATACAGCTTTGTAGAAATATTTTTATAACCACTCGTACTAGAAAAGTTGCGTCTTTTTTGTCTCTGGACTGGAGGCATTTGGATCGATTTTTATACGGCATTCGTGAAGTCCCCGTGTCGAAATCCAATTACAGGTGTGAAACTTTAGAACCAAACTCTTAATGCCCGTTAGAGAACGCAAAATATATGAATTCATAAAACAAATCGAACAAAAAATATTCACCTCTTCGACGGAATTCAGACTTTGTGCTTCCTGATAACTTTCTTTAATATGTAATTGTTAAAAGTGTTATAGTTATTCAAATCTTTGAAACCGTTGGAAATTCGACCTATTTGGTTTAATAATGCAGGCAACATAAATAAGTACGTGAGTAACCAATTGCACAGAAATCTACGTATGAATACTAACTGTGGATCGCCCCCTCAGCTAGATAGCAATTTTTGTTGAAAGCAAAAAAAAGAAAAGATTTTTTAGTGTCAGAAAATGGATAACTGCTTTTCTCGAATTTAATTTGCTGTTGCACCAGTTATCCGACGCATCCAACTTTTGGAACGCGGTAAAGTACTGCGTACAAACCTGAGAATCCACAAATAATGTATCGGCATTTCAGAAGTTTGTTCAAAGCTGAATCCATCGCATCGATAGAATGCCTCTACTCAGAAAGTGAAAATGGTATTGACCCAATCCTGCACAGGGACTTAGGACCCTCGAGACTCATATGGTCATAAAGACAGTGGAATCTGACCAAGCACCAGGTGGAAAACCAAAAACAAAAAAATGTTTGGAAGGTTAGTTCTGTGATTTTTTTTGCTTTACTTAACCCAAAAGTATGATCTTTGGTGGGGTGTGATCCCACGTCTTGGGTTTTCCGAACCCAACGCACTACCAATTGTACTTCAGAGCCTATTGGGAGAATGCTGTTTCAAACCTTGACTATGTGATGATGATCCATCAGTTATTACCAGCAAAGTCTTTTTTGCTGGTGGGGAATCCCTCATATGTGCTTCTCCTCATCTCTTGGCAGAGACGGGGTAGACTTTTATCGGGTATAGGATACTATGCTCTATGCTCACTATCCTGCAGGTATAGGATGCTGCACTGTTTCGCAAAGTGTTTAACCAAACACACTTTTGTTTCAAATATTCAACCCGTCATACGGAAGAGAAGATTTTGCGGAGACCAAGTTTTCACTCACGCCAATGCGTAGATCCAACTGCTCAAAAAAGATAAATTCTGTTTGGTTAATTGACTTATTAAATATTTTTTCTCACATTCAGATAAAAAATTCAAATTCTCCTCAATTGATGTCATTGATAGGATGAAAATACCCTTTTCTCAACCATCGGTATTCCATTTTTCTCTTGGCTGAGACGATGCTTTTTATTACGTCCGACTTAGCTTTAGATCAGCCCAATCTCTTTTTGAATTGAATGTAATTTATTTAGGTGTCACAAGAATCATTTTAAATACAAAAATGTTAATATACTTACACAACCCGTCTTTGACCTTTTCAACGTTACAGTAGGCAGTAACAACTGCGTTTACTACAAAATCAATTTTAACTCCACTCTTACGAAGAAACTAAAAACTTTTCTGTGACAAATATTTAATACCACATTGACGAGTTCAGCCTAAATAACCTGCTCCGCTTCATTGAATACTTTGCTATTAAATTTATCAAAACGTGTCCCGAAAATATGTTGAATTGAATTAACTAACTCGGTCTCATCGTTACTCCAACTGGTGGATTAGTTTAAACCCAACATACCAGTGCGGGACGATGACCCTTTTCACCTTCCTTTGATAGCACTTCTTCTTTTTGTCTCCAATTTAGTAATTGAAGAATTGTCAGAATTAACTAAAGTGAAACTCGTTTAATGTCACACCTTTTTGTATCACAAGTCTCTTTGTATCACCAATTTTAAAATTCCCGGTGGATGTCCATGGACTTAAGTGTAAGAATAGGTCGCGTTATGTCACTTCGCCTAATTTCATATTTCATCTTGAGTCCCCCATTCCAACCCCACACATGGAAGTTTACTTCCTTAAATGGCAACTTTGCTGACATTGTTTGAATTTCACATTTATACTTTTTTTAATTGCTCGAAATTGTATATATTTCACTTTACACTGGGACATGGGGATAGAAAAAAGAACAGAACTAACAATTAAGCAAAAGCTGCAGATTTTAGCGAACTTAGACAACAAAGTGAGTAGGAAAGTTATCTCTGACAACCATCACATTGACAAAAGTACAGTAAGTAAAATTTTGAAAAAGATGAACCAGGTTGCACATGCTGCAAGTAAAAACACAGTTTAGTTGAACATGAACATATTCCTAGTATGGGACAAGTTCAGAAGAGTATTGAGAAAATTAAGATGTGGATCCTTTGTAATGTTACAAACGAACGAGCTTTTAAAAATGCTAACTATGCTTAAAAAATTTGGACAAAATCATCACAGACGAAACATTTTCATGTTGCGTGCAGCAAAATTTACTGACTGTTTCCTTTAGGTTAGACGTATGTAA
The DNA here is from genome assembly GCA_002738285.1 of Holacanthella duospinosa. Lineage (NCBI taxonomy): Eukaryota > Metazoa > Arthropoda > Collembola > Poduromorpha > Neanuridae > Holacanthella > Holacanthella duospinosa. Next base: position 4,473 of record NIPM01000507.1, read on the forward strand.
TTTTGAACACTCACTCTGTCATAGTAAAATTATCAGGTAAGGTAAGTTTCACAAATCTGTTTTTTGTCACCAAAGACCGTGTTAAACACCAAAATTAAAAAATTTGCCTATATCGCTTTCTGTCACCTTCGCTTTATATCACCAAAAATTTTGCTCCCTTGGGAGTGACATTAAACGAATTCCAGTGTAATTAAAAGTCAAATACAATGTAATCCGAAGTGAAAACAATGCTTGTTTGGAGTTAGTTTTAAAATTGACAAAGGAAATTTTTCTTTTGTTTGTTTTTCAAACTTTTCGGCTCTTTTTCAATCCCTGTTCATCAATTACTAGATAGTTGCTAAGACTTAAAAGGCCACCACTGTGGTTTAAACTACCAAGTACCTCACAAGCAACTCTTGCTAGTTAGTAAATTGCGATCATATGAAATACTAAGCTCCAACCCTTTATTGGTCTGTATCCAAAAATTGACTATGCGTTACAAATGGCCGAAATGTCATTTGTAACAAAATTTAAAATATTAATTTGTTCCCATGATGAACTAAACTAAGAAAAAATTAGTGTTTACCATGGTGAGTTCTTTAGGGAAACTCCTGAATATCATAAATAGGGAATATCCTGTATAACGAATTAACGAAAATTTTATACCAAGAGAAGGAATATACTATTGGATTCAATATATGTCGGTTAAATAATTTTTTGAATTTTATTATATAGCACAAAAGTCAATCCGAACAGTTTGTTTGGAAAGTTTGCTCCGAATTTTTCGCATTTTAAAAATAGCTTAATTATTTCTTTCATAAGAAATAATCTTTACCGCAGGAATAGATGAAAAAGGGAATAAGTGCTGCAGTCGGATGCATAACAAAATTTAAGTACAGTATAATCTAAAGTTGGCGCACATAATACTGTTTTAATTGTGATTTAAGGACGAATTTGATGTAATTCGTATGTCCCCCCAGACGATTTTATAGAAAGTTACTTTCTCAATTATTCATGTTAACTTTACATTATATTTAATTATTCCGCATGTTATTATAAGAGATTTAATACTATGCCTTAGTTCCAAATAACGTCCTCCTCTTCGTTCTCCTTAGGCTATACCTACTTAGCGATTCAATATGTGTTAACAAAAAATGTTTTTCTTCAACCTTTTTCTACATTTCTAGTGAATAAGAAAAGGTGCTAACTTTAATTGCAACGCTAGGTATCATTTGCTATTTATTTTCCTTACCAAATTGAAGCTAGTCCCTGTTTCCGCGAAGACTAGTTTGCCTTAAGAAAGGCAAATGTAGCGAGCAGGGTATTCTAATGCAAATATATCGAGTTAATCCCACTTTTCCCACTAACATGTATATGTAAGCTGGAGTAGAATGTATTTGTTTTATTTTAATGGTTCCATTTGAAGAAATCACTTGTGGGAATTATGAAGTTGATTTTTGTTTAATCAGTCAATTGAAGAATCTGCAGAATTGCTGAAAATTGCAGAAAGTGAATACAAAGCAGATAGGCTAATTATGAAGCACATGGTAATAAAACTTTTTCATTGGTTATGACTATGTCCAAAACTAGGCCTTTCCAATATAAATTAAATCAGGGAATTTTAATCTAAAGTTAATTCTTTAATCTAAGCACTGAATGAACATATACTACTTGTCACATGAGTAACTTTGTACCCATTGAGTGACATGGACCACGACATTGTTTGTTTGTCTTCAGCTATACCTATATCCACTCAATACTATCCTTTTTCTGTCAGTATTATCACTGTGTATTGCCTCGCATTGTGCTCATGGCTCACAAACTCAGTCCCATTGTCAGTTTTTAGAAACTTAACCTTATTTGGTGTTTGGTTACCAATAAGGTGGAGAAAGCATTGATACATTACATATTCTCATTCTTGTGATTGAGGAAATAGGCACGGGGTGGAGTAATACTTGAGAAGGGCAAAGTTCTGGATGCCGGCATGGAATTGCATAGGCTTCTAGCCCAAAAGGTCAAAACATCATTTTGCTAAAAAAATTGTATAATTATTAGTAAAATTGCTATATTTTTGGAGATAAGCTAAACTCTTAACTCAAGTGTACCATTTTGTTGAATGGTCGATTTGAAAGTCAAATTTATTTCTGTTGAATTCTGGATGCTATTTTCCACTGTTCAATATCAAAGCACAATTAGAGAAAAATTTCAGAGGACCAAATATTGATATCCAACTGAACAAAAGGTTTATTACTGGGTAACTCTATTGTTTAGGCAATTAGTCACTTGACTTTAGCGAAAAACGTGTTTGCGAAACATCAGAATGAACAACTTTGATTCAGAATTGTATTCACGCTTGGCTGCATTCTGGCAGAGCCATCCATAACCCATTTTGGCAAAATCGTCAAATACATTATAATTTTAAACGAAATCTCAAACGTCAAAAGCAAAAATTTTTGCGAGTACTCTCTAGGATTAATTTATAGTCACGGTAGAAGCATTCTTTGCAAACGAAGCTTGTGAAATTAATTGTCGCTCATTACTTCAACCATCACTGTTAATAATTGGGGACCGTCAATACTCTGTATTTTAATTGGATAGCTTTACTGGCGTACTCTCTAATCAGTTCACAGGTTTAGCCCATTTTGACAGACAAATATACATCTACGCTTTTCCCTATTATGTTTCTGGTTAACTGTTAAATTTAGCTCCTCTATATATGTGTACATCTGCCTACCCATACCAATTCATTTATCTCTGTATATATTTGTGTATCTTTGTATTTGTCTATATAATTTTATCTGTCTGTATTAGCCTTAAATTTGGCTTATCTATCTACTTATTCAAATCTGTATATCCCTGTATCTATCTATATATCTATGTATCTATACATATTTGCATTCGCATACCTTTGAATTTATCCGTGTATATAAATAATTATGTCTATCTGTTAAATATTTCCAGTAAAAGGTAGTGGGTTGTATATGGATATCAATAATTCACAGGTTGTCGGAATGTGGAGGCAATACTCTTTCTATTGCAGCAAAGTTACTCAATATTTTTATATGTATAGACTAAAATTAATGCCTGATTAGTATAGCAGTTGAAATATAAAATGGTCAAATGAGTACAATTATAGCATTACGAGTTTTTAAGCATATTTTGATAGTAGCTACCTTAAGTAGATTTGTTTGTAAAAAAATATGGAAAAACTGTTTTTATGATTGTCGAGGAGTGGACATCAACCAAGACGAGTGTCTACAATAAGCAGCCGGAAAACAGTTAGCACAATACTTTTGTGCAGTAGCTGTAAAATTTCTTAAATTATTTTATGCATCCGATATGAATTATCTCACCCCACACTACTCCGTTGTTGAGTTAATTTTTATCTACTTTACATATAGTTTTAAATTTCTCAATGACTTAATTAGTAATCATGTGAGGGTGATAGGTTGGTTTATCAAATATATTTTGATATCATTGCTTATTGAATGATAAAATTCATCCACATGATAATCTGTGTCTTCATGAATTGGAGCATTACGTAAGCCTCATACTTGACAGTCAAAGGTTGCTATATCGGCTCCGCTCCATTTCGATTCAAAATAGAAAAAAAAATTTAATGAAACTTGTTTGAAAATAATTCATCAAGTTTTACATAGGTTGATTTGTATGAAGTTATTTTTATCTCCAAAAAAAAATTTTTTTTTCACTCAAATCTTTATTACTTTTGAACACTTTTGCTTTAGAAAAGAATTCCGGAGTTGCTCTATATTAAAAAAAATTATAAATAATAAAAAATTAAATCATGAAAATGCTACCTTCATAGTTAATCATCATTCATTAGGTTTGAAAAATGTTCGTCATTGTAACATTAAATTTTTTGAAATTGTTACCAAAGATATTTCTATGACTTCAATCAAATCATTCTTTCTGAAACATGTACACTTCCTGAAAATTGTTTTGTTTTCAGCTCTAATTCTAAATTTCTAATTGCCGACTTTTGGTGATTGCCGATTATGTGTTGCTGTCATTCATGCACGAGACATGTTAGTAAATCATTGAATTAACTTGAAGTGGAAGATCAGTTGATTATTTTCTTGATTAAAACAAGTGACCTGGACTTATCAGAACTTGGTCAATGATTGTCACATATTGAAATGATAGTTTGTCATGAAGGTATATACTTAAGAACTAAGAGTGCTATAAAATGTACTGATTGGATCCTAATTAAACTAGTATCTTGTAGTAGAGCAACTCCAACAAAGTTATTCCTAAGGGACAAGTTCATAACAATATGTCGAAGGAATGGCGGCGGATTCAACTATCCTCTGGAAATACAGATGGAGGAATTAAATTTTGCAAAAATACTATAATTTCTTCTCGGGTAATCATCAAAATATGTACAAAATATTAATTAATATTTCAAATTACTTACCATTTTTGTATTTTATTAGTACACTGCGTTCACATTTTTTCCAAAAGTACTCGTAGAACAGTTTCGAAAAGGTTTCAATATATTCTTTATAACATTGGTTATACTACAGGTATGTCTATTCAATGTAACAAACATCAAAGACCAATCATTGTTTAACGATTTCTTTCACTGTTTTTTTAAGGTTGCGTTTAGGGCTCCAACAAATCCACGTTCACATGCTATTGTATTCACTTTGATTTTGATTCTAACTTTGATAAAACAAGGATATGAAGATTGGATTCGACATAAGGCTGATGACATTGTCAACACTCGAACGTTTTTTGTATTTGACAAACTCAAATCTATGTTTGTTGTAAGTTGATTTATTTTAATGTTATTATTATAAACTAGTCATAAATTTCATTTAATTTTATTTTGCTTAGACGGAACAAGCAAGCAACCTTCAAGTAGGTCAAATAATACGATTGAAGGAAAATGATCATGTTCCGTGCGACGTAGTCCTACTCAGAGCTGTTGGATATTCAGCAAAGGTTGTCCCAAAATGTGAAATTATAACAGCCAATCTCGATGGAGAACCAAATACTAAAGTAAGGATTTATTTTTTTTTAGTATAGAATTGATATAAATTTTTCTAAACAAAATTTTAATTTATAGGTTAGGTTTTGCCCATCTGGACTATCTAAGCTTGCATCAGAGGCTGAAGTTGAGTTTGCAAAAAGTCTCCATCAACAACAATTTGAGTTCGAATATGATGAACCAAAAGCTGATCTTTACAAACTTAATGGGGTCATTCGTTCCAAGTCAATGATTGATAAGTCAGTTCCCATCAGTATGGATAATGTACTTTTACGTTCAACGACACTCAAACACGTACAGTTTGCCTACGGTTGTGTTATCTATACCGGAGTAGATACTCGCCTTTCAAGAAATTCCCTACCAATCAAAAGAAGTAAATTTTCAGTTGTTGACCAGTAAGTTTTGTTAATATTTAAATTTATACAAAAATCATTGATTACAAATTTCATTAAGTTTTTTTCTGCCCGTTGTAGCACAATTAACAAATTGACCATTATGATGTTCTCCGTTCTTGTGGTTCTAGTCACGTTTGCACTTGGATTATTTTATTTGAATAGAGAATATGTCAGTAAGTGTAGCAACACTTTATCAAAATAATTTTTTTTATATATTATATTTACATATATATTTACATTTTTAGATAGTTCGTGGTATATGCCTCCTGAAGATCAGGCATTATTTGGCTTGTCTGTGACAACATTTTTTATTTTTTTGGTCTATCTCAGTTACATGATACCTATTTTTCTACCACCGTCTTTGGGTATTTGATATTTTTTTAAATAAGCAACGAATTGAAAAAAAAAATTTTTCTTGTTAAATTTTTTATATAAAATTTTTTGTTCTTAGAATTCCAGAAAATGGGTTCTAGAATGTTGTTTGGCTGGGACAATGAAATGGAATGTAAAAAAACTGGAACCAGAGCTACATGCAATACTTCTGATCTTAATGAGGAATTAGGTCAAATTGAATACTTGCTTACTGATAAAACTGGAACATTGACTGAAAATATTCTCAACTTTGTTTGCTGTTCAATTGGAACTCGGAGATTTGATTATAAAATTAATCCCATCACCAACGGGCACCAATTATTTGAAACCAACCAATCTGATACAAAAGCTAAAAGCAATTTAGTCACAGTTGATGCCAACGTGTCGGAATATTTGGAAGCGATTTCTCTCTGTCATACAGTTACTGCTGTAACCAAAGATAGTTCAAACAATAATGACGAAGGTAAAGTAAAGGCTGGTCAGATTCAATACCAAGGGCCAAGTACGGATGAAGAAGTTTTGGTGACAGCGTCCCAACAGCTAGGTGTAATATACTTGGGAGATGATAGTCACGGTAAAAATATGATTCAACGAAACGGAAATGTGACTACTTTTACACGACATTTTGTCTTTGAATTCGACGCAGGTATGATAGCAATGTGTATTCAATAATATTTGAATATATTTTTCAAATGTGTGTTGTTTGTACTAGATCGGAAATGCATGTCAGTAATAGTGGAAAATAACGAAAGTAACCGATACTTTCTGATTACAAAAGGAGCTGAAACGTCGCTATTCCCAAAATGTGAAGCCAACACGCCTTCAGACCTGTTAGACGCTTCGACGAGGCATGTCAACGAATTCGCTACCGTAAGCGAATTTGTATGATTTTGTAAATTTATTAAATATTAATCCACTACAATTTTTTATTAATTTGGCAGAACGGTTACCGTACATTAGTCATAGCTAAGAAGGAAATTACTGCCGCTGAAGTCGCTCAAATTCATAAAGAAATTGATCAGCATCGAAAGAATCCTGATGATCTTCAGAAATTTTACAGCAAATTTGAATCAGGGTTGACACTTCTTGGTACCACTGGAGTTGAAGATCAACTTCAAGAAAATGTGCCAGAAACACTCAATAAGTTGAAAGGAGCTGGCATACGGATTTGGATGTTAACTGGAGATAAAATGGAGACAGCTGTCAACATCGGAGCCACATGTGGTCTCATTCCAATTTCTACCTTGCAACAAAGTAATCATTTTTTGCAAGAGAATAACAAAGGAATGATTACAAGCTCCAACATACACTACTTGACCGATGCCACAACTCCCCAGATGGTTTTTGAAAAACTGGGCAACTTAAGGAAAGCTATGAAGAAAGGGTCAACTGATAATTCAACTTTAGTGATAGACGGTATCACATTTGGAATTGCATTTGACAGCCACCGTGAATTATTGGCAAGTATTGCTCTTGAAGCTTCCCAAGTCATTTTCTGCCGAATGGCACCATTGCAGAAAGCACAGGTACAAAAAATTTAATTTTTGTAGAATTTCTGATGAACTTTTATCACTTATTTGTAATATTTCATCAATAATTCTGAATATTTCAGGTCGTGCGACTGATCAAACAGACCAAAGCAGGAGGAAATGCTCGCGTGTGTGCTGTCGGGGATGGAGGAAACGATGTTGCCATGATCCAAGAGGCTCATGTTGGAATTGGTATGTCCAGAAATCAAACGACTTATGATAACTTTTGGGACTTGCAGAAAAATTTGCTACTTGATTTATTTTATGAGAGTATATCTAAATATTACAGGTATTCTCGGACGTGAAGGTCGTCAAGCAGGTAGGGCTGCGGATTTCGCTCTACCAAAATTCGAGCATCTCCAAAAAGCAATATTGGTTCATGGTGTTTGGTTTTACCATCGATTGTCATCAATGATAGCTTATATATTTTATCGTGGAATATTAAGTGTTAGCATGCAATTTTTGTATGGATTCGATAGTTTTTTTTCTGCACAGGTATGTTCATAAACATCGGAAATGAGTTATAAATATAATTTTAATGAATAATTGTCCTGTTTTAGAATGTGTACGATACTGACTTCAAAGCATTCTACAATATTTTTTTCACCTCAACACCAATCATCATCTTTGGACTCCTCGAGCAAAAACAATCATCTAAAGAACTACTTCAAGATTTTACGAACTATAAGAAATTCAGGGGAAACACTCTCTTTGATCTAAAAACATTGATTTGGTGGACATTTATTATCGTTTACCATGCTTGTTTATTAGCCTACTTCCCACGCTTTGTTTTAGGCGAACTAACTACACAATTAGACTGGGGAATGCGTAGTCATCTCCTCAATGGTTTAGTTATGATCGTTCCACTCGTGAAGGTAAGATATATTGACATTAGAACAACTTTTATTTTATTTTTACACTTCAATATATATTAATATTTCTATTAATATAATATTAATATTTCTTCAGGTATTTACAAATGCGGTGTATGTAAATTGGCTTCTAGTGCTAGCCTTCTGTATTTCATTCTTCGAGTATGTCGTATACTGCCTGTTAACTGCTGAATTTTTTAAGTTGTAAGTACATATTCAAAAAATTTATTTTAAATCTGTAAATTATTTTGACTTTACTCTAATTATTTTTATACTTTCGTTGTAGTCGGTGGGGTGGAGACCTAAAATTTGCATATTTTCAAGTCTATTCACACCCAGAAGTCTGGTTTACTATAGCCTTGACATTAGTACTATCTATGCTACCAGATTTAATAATGGGTGCATTTCGTCGACTAGATTATTTGGTAAATACAACAATTTTGTTAAAACCTTTCATCATTTTTGTACTTGATACTAAAACAATTCGATTGTTTAATCTAATTTAGCGTGCAAGAAACAATGGAAAATCATCCCGGTTTTAATCAATTTTATATAGTCAGGAATCATAGATAAACAAAGCTCCACAACTAATTGACAGATTGTACATAACAATTTGTAAATATTATTTTTGGATATTGAAAACACAAGAGCGGATGCTTCTCAGCTAGGATTGAGTAATTTGGTTTGATTTGGAGAATTGACTGCTACAATAATCAACATACTTGAGATATTAGGAGAGGTTTTGTAGCCTCGAAGTCGTGTTCTAAACTTTCAAAAATTTGTGAATTATATTTTATAACATTTTTTTAATCTTGTTCCAATCATATAAACCGAANAAGAGCGGATGCTTCTCAGCTAGGATTGAGTAATTTGGCTTGATTTGGAGAATTGACTGCTACAATAATCAACATACTTGAGATATTAGGAGAGGTTTTGTAGCCTCGAAGTCGTGGTTCTAAACTTTCAAAAATTTGTGAATTATATTTTATAACATTTTTTTAATCTTGTTCCAATCATATAAACCGANGTTCTAAACTTTCAAAAATTTGTGAATTATATTTTATAACATTTTTTTAATCTTGTTCCAATCATATAAACCGAATAACTTATGTCTATCAGCTACGCTACTTGAAGCTACTACAAATAAAGTACCTAGGAGCACTTATGCTACGCAGAAAATTAGTCTAATTTTTATAGGAATTAGCAGGATGGTCATCCGTGACATCATTATTTTTGTGACAGTACAACTTATTATGTCCATAATCTCACATCTTGACATACATGCATAACATACATGCATGACATACAGAGAACATACATACTTTTGAAGAAAGTTGGCTTGGAGTGGCGGGCCTTGCGCAGCTATTGGGGCAAAAATTTTGGTGTGCTCCATCATACACACTGACTGTACCATTTGCACATAACTGAATCCAAACATACTGCATAACTAAATGCATATATTACTTTATGAATTTAATCCGGTCAGCTAAATGTGTTTTCCATATATGCAAACACATCTACACAGTTTCAATTTACATATTATCAATTGTTGTCACCAGCTTGTTACACATACATTTGTTACACATACATTTGTAGTTGTAGGGCATCAAAATTCGCATCATATCTGCCTTAATATATGCTGATTTCATTGATGAAATGGATCCGAGTAAAAAGTTCGTTACTACAAATGACTTCGGAAACAGGTTCTTTGGTTATCGATTATACATCAATGTATCTTAGTGAATCGGCTTCAATTTTGCTGCCTAAAGTAAACTCTACAAAGAATTTTCGAATCCATGTAATATGGAACATTTACATTTCGATTGTCAATTCAATTTTCTTGATCATTAGTTAAATTAATTATGTTCAACCTAATCGATATTTTGGTTCATTGTAGGTTGTACTCAATTATTTCAGTTGTAGTAACAAAAANAATTATGTTCAACCTAATCGATATTTTGGTTCATTGTAGGTTGTACTCAATTATTTCAGTTGTAGTAACAAAACAAATTTAGACCAAGAAAATTTTCGACATTCAAATTTTGGTTTGGAGAAAACTTTTTTATCTTACAAGTTTTTCCACCTTCGGTACAAAACTATAGTATAATTAATTTAATTCATCTGAAAGTCACTAAAATGTTTGAANAAGTTTTTCCACCTTCGGTACAAAACTATAGTATAATTAATTTAATTCATCTGAAAGTCACTAAAATGTTTGAATAAAACGGNCTGAAAGTCACTAAAATGTTTGAATAAAACGGGAAGATCTTACATTTTATCTTTTGGACGTATAATATTCAAGTATCTAGTTTTGAAATGGCGACTTTTATGACTGAACACAAGATCGTATTTTAACTTTATGTGCTTGTAGAACTTCTCTGATTTGTCTGATTTTTCTTCTTTTAATGATGATTGTTCTAGAAGTACAAAAAGCAATGAAAATCCACATACTCAAAACAATTTCCCATAATGANGGAAGATCTTACATTTTATCTTTTGGACGTATAATATTCAAGTATCTAGTTTTGAAATGGCGACTTTTATGACGGAACACAAGATCGTATTTTAACTTTATGTGCTTGTAGAACTTCTCTGATTTGTCCCCTCCTTTTAATGATGATTGTTCTAGAAGTACAAAAAGCAATGAAAATCCACATACTCAAAACAATTTCCCATAATGAAGTAGCACATATTTATACAGATTTTATACATATTTAGTCAAATTNAAGTAGCACATATTTATACAGATTTTATACATATTTAGTCAAATTTTTTTCGAATAATTATGTTTTAAATACAATAGTTTTAATTATTAATTTTAAATTATTTCGTATAATTATTAATATTGTAAGTTTCGTAGTGGATTTATAACTGAATTCGCAGCTGGTTGAATAATTCATTGTATAATTTTGGTTATTTCTGTATACTCATCAGGTTTTAGTAAATGCAAGGTTGCTATGAGAAATTTACAAAAGGCGACTTTGATAAGGTTAGTCCATAACTCCATTTGTTTTTAAATTAACAAAAAATAACCAAACAAGAAAATCAACAAACTTCACCAAAATTAAACAGCTTTTTAGCTTCCAAAATTTATTAATTTTTCTAAAATTTTGTTTCGTGTTCATCAGTACTGTAAATATATTTGAAAGTTTATATAAATCTAAAGTTTTAGAAGATAAGACAAACACTAATAGAATTTATGTGCCCAGCGTATAGTTCACCATTTTTTCAAATTGCAAAATAAATTTTAATTGTAACCTTAGGGACGGAGTTAGATGTCGGTCCGACATCCAGCTTCGAAAAAATAAATTAAAAAAAAATGGAGTTATGGACTAACCTTATCAAAGTCGCTTTTTGTAAATTTCTGATAGCAACCTTGAGTAAATGCTTGATTTTCTAAAATGCGAATACTTTCTGGGAAATTCGTCATATCGTTTCAACTGGTTGATGAGACGAGTGGAGTGAACTATTACGACGTCATGATGAGCGGAAACTACATTTGATTGGTGAGCAACAACATTGGTGACATCATGGTGACTGGCATAATGAGAAAGATATTTGGACCAATGACAGAAAATTTACCTCACGATTCCTGATTTTATATTACATAGATATACCTGTAGAGTTTTACTTCACGCACTTCGACGGGAAGGTTCCCTACCCAATCAAAATTTTATAATTTATCATTTGATTTCTCTCGTTATTCATGTCATATGGTTTACTGTGCACAGTTCATTGATCTTGGCTAGGAGGATTGAGGGTTGAACATTTTGCCAATAAGATTCGAATAAATGAATAATCAAAATTATNTTGATCTTGGCTAGGAGGATTGAGGGTTGAACATTTTGCCAATAAGATTCGAATAAATGAATAATCAAAATTATATTATTTAAAAATTAGTAGTTTGGTTTGTCGCTTTAATCAAACACATTATTACAATTTGTTTAACTATAATATGCATGCGGAAGCCGAAGACCATAAAAACTCTCTTTTGGTTCTGTTCTTTACTAGTAAAATTTTTTTCGGTTTTGCTTCTGAATGTATGGTGGTATAACTTTTAGTATAGCTTAATTTGACTCAAAAGTAATTTTTTTTGATCAATCAATTTCTTTTAAGTGTAATCTGATTTGCTATTATAAAAAGTTTGATTTTCAACATAATCTTTTAAAAAAACTTCATGGTTTGATCGTCAAATTCTCACATAGCTAAGACATGATACCAACACATAGTAAATGCAAACATTTGGAAAACTTTTTAAGCAACAAATTTGAAATTTTTCATTACAGTATTTAAGAAGGTCTATTTCTAAAGGAGGTGATTAGATTCATTAGTTGATTCAATACAGTAGAGATTTTTGGGCAGGAGTCAACAGTTTGGGCAGGAAATCTGACTTTCTAATTACCTCTTTCCTAAGACAACAGAAACAAAAGTTATATGCGTCGATTAGAATACATACACTCTGCCAGAAACCAATTGCAGAACTACTTTGCACACCTACTNTCATTACAGTATTTAAGAAGGTCTATTTCTAAAGGAGGTGATTAGATTCATTAGTTGATTCAATACAGTAGAGGTTTTTGGGCAGGAGTCAACAGTTTGGGCAGGAAATCTGACTTTCTAATTACCTCTTTCCTAAGACAACAGAAATAAAAGTTATATGCGTCGATTAGAATACATACACTCTGCCAGAAACCAATTGCAGAACTACTTTGCACACCTACTNAAAAGTTATATGCGTCGATTAGAATACATACACTCTGCCAGAAACCAATTGCAGAACTACTTTGCACACCTACTTTTGCCTTACAATAACAAGTAAATTTATTGTATTATTAAGTATAGTATCTAATAATTTGAGGGTTACTCCTTGATCTACATAATATTGAGAACCCACATATATCCTACATACTCGGAGTGATGAAACGAGCTTGGTTATTAATAATATCCCAGAACGTCCAGCAGAATATTTTAGTTCATCTATATACTTCTGCGAAGAGTCATGTATTCTTGAAGCCATATTGCACAATGTGAGTGTAATTGATAGAAGAAGAGTCGATGACACACTTAATGTGAGCGACGCTATAGATACACCATGTAAAATACAAAATGTGTAGCTAGTGCATGTAAACGCGATCATTAAAAATTTATAAAACATTATACGGTAGTGGAGACTGTTATTGAATATGTTACAGAAAATATATATATAAATATGTATATTAAATGCATTTATAATATTACTTGATTTGTTATTACTCAGAAATATTTGAAGTTGCTTTGGAGAAATTATGATTAAACTCAAAAAACCTATAACAAGTCCTTGAATTCCAATATGAATAAATTTGACCGCGTCGACATAGTTTTGAAGTATAATAAAAATTATTGTGATAGTTGTGATTGTGTTCATATAATTCAAAGGAAATTGGAATCCAACGTTACTATACAGAACAGTATTAATTTCTCTGAGCAATGATGTAAAGTCGGAAAAATACATTATAGACCAAGTAATTCCTAAAATAGGATCCAAATACTTAAATCCATAGTATGTTGCCAATACGACGTTGTCAACTGCTTTCAAAGACTTGTTTTCAAGTGAGTAAACTTCTGAAATTTTTAAATTGTACAATCGATCAATTCCGTCTTGAAAATCTATTACATTTGTTAGTAAGGCTTACCTTTTGTTGATTTAAAAATGAGAAAGAATGAATTTACAGCTTCTAGTAACCCATTTTTTATTAACAAGCTATTTAACCCCATTACAATACCTATGACATTTAGGAGTAGCAACATTGCCAAAACAAGAGTGAATCCTAACTTTAAACCAACTTTGTAGTTTACTATTGTCAAAGCGACAAGTAAAGGAAAATAAACTAAATTAAATAACAAATATAGGGTTACCACTCGATAAAACCAAACTAAATTTTCAGATGTAAATTCCTTTTTCTTTCTGTTCCAAACTAATGGAGTCTGGTAAAGTTTATGAGCCTCCGTAGTACTTTTGATTAAATATTTTTGTGATATTTCAGACATAACTGCCTGAATAAAGTTGATATGNTGGTAAAGTTTATGAGCCTCCGTAGTACTTTTGATTAAATATTTTTGTGATATTTCAGACATAACTGCCTGAACAAAGTTGATATGAAACCATAGAATTCTTAACGGATGATGTAATAAGAAAAGTTGATATATCAAGCTCTGACAATCGAATTGTAATTTTTTAAATTTTGGAAAGCNTGGTAAAGTTTATGAGCCTCCGTAGTACTTTTGATTAAATATTTTTGTGATATTTCAGACATAACTGCCTGAATAAAGTTGATATGAAACCATAGAATTCTTAGCGGATGATGTAATAAGAAAAGTTGATATATCAAGCTCTGACAATCGAATTGTAATTTTTTAAATTTTGGAAAGCTGAAAACAAACAGAAACGAGAATATGAAATAATCCACCCANCTGAAAACAAACAGAAACGAGAATATGAAATAATCCACCCATACTAAGTTCAATGATATACTAGTAATGTAATGCAACATTTATAATAGTAATTTAGGACCAAATGTCGTCGAATAGGAATGATTTATGTTCAAAATATTGATTAGCAACATTGCAATGTGTTAAAATATGAAATAAAATTGGTTTTTGGATTAAACTACAGTCCAAATTTTCTTAGTATTCAGCGAAATTAATGTGTATAAGATGAATTTTCCGTCAGACAACAAAAATACGATAACGTCAAATACGGTGACTTTTGACAGTTTGGGCGGATTCTATCAGGAAAATAAGTACCATTTTTAATTGACTTTATCATATTAAATTATTGCTTCAGAGNGTTTGGGCGGATTCTATCAGGAAAATAAGTACCATTTTTAATTGACTTTATCATATTAAATTATTGCTTCAGAATTATGTCCACAAATGTGTGTACTGAATATTACTTATAAAACTTACGAAGTTACGGAGTTTGTGAATTTAAATTTTTTTTTATAAACCAATTTTCTCAATTTCATTTCTCTGAGCAATAATGTACATTCGGAAAAATACACTATAGACCAAATTATTCCCGTAATTTGATTTAAATACTTAAGTCCGTAAAACGTAGTTAGTATAACATGGTCAATAGCTTCTAGTGACTTTTTGTCAAGTAAATAAATCTCTGGAATTTTATAAATTTCATATATTAATTACACCTTCAGACACTATTAACAAAAATTAAGTAGAGCTACCTTGCGTTGCTTTGAAAACGAGCAAGAATGTATTCAAAAATTCCATTGATTCGTTTTTCTTTAACAAACTATTTATGTCCAATACAATACCTAAGATGTTTAGCGGTAGTAATATTGCCAATACTAAAGTTAGCTCTAAGTTCAAACCAGCTTTGTAGCTTATTGTTATCAAAGCAACAAGTGTTGGAAAATAAGATACACCATATAACAAATGTAGTGTTACCACTCGATAAAACCAGACTAACTTCTCTGAAGTAAACTTTGATTTTTCTTTGTTCCAAACAAGTGGAGTCAAATAAAAGTTATGAGCCGCCGTGGTGCTTTTGACTAAGTATCTTTTTGATGTTTCAGATATTATTCTTTGAAGACAAAAAATTTGAACCTGAAATTTGTATTATATGGTACAAAGTATAGTTGGTCTGTCTAGCAATGGCGAAGGAGTTCAAATGAATATAATTTCGCATTTAACTAGTAAGAAGTAAAAAGAATATAGAATATATAAACCGATTAAACTCAATTCATGGTAGAACAGTAGTATCGTGCAACATTTAGTGTGAACGTTGTGGAGCGTCTATAAAGCAGTAATAAATTCAACATTTAAACTCAAATTGTTTGATCGAATGTAATGTAGCTGAAAACAACCTTGAAATGTACTAAAATATATATTAAAGAGAAAAATTGGGACGGAATGTAATCTGTCTAAAAGCAACCTTGAAAAGCACTAAAATAGGTATTAGTAATAAAATTGATTTTTGATTTAAGCATTATTTTCAACTTTTATAGGATTAATTGGATTAATGCAAAATCAAATTATTTTGGAAAGTTTAATTTATTATATACTGTTGTCCATAAAATTTGCATTTAGAAATGAACATGAATAAAGACGAGATGCTCATGGATATTAGAAATACTGCTTTAAATTACACTTCTGCAATAAATTTTGACACCATTCTGTTGGAAAATCCACTTCCCATGGCTCAAATTGAATGAAATTTGAACACAAAACAGGTCATTACAATAGAAATAAAACTATAAGATGATTCATTGGAAGACGATGTAGTTATGGCCGTAAATATAAAATTCGGGCGAAAGA
The DNA here is from genome assembly GCA_002738285.1 of Holacanthella duospinosa. Taxonomy (NCBI): domain Eukaryota; kingdom Metazoa; phylum Arthropoda; class Collembola; order Poduromorpha; family Neanuridae; genus Holacanthella; species Holacanthella duospinosa. The sequence continues at coordinate 20,944 of NIPM01000507.1, forward strand.
AAGATACAATTTATATTTATCAAATTTTTAAATTTGTGAACATTGCTAATGCCAAAGCAAGTTTACGGTGTAATGTGCGCTAACGGAGAATCAATTAAGTATTAAACTAGAGATAAGAAGTCTTTTACCAATAAATTGTATCTTTGTGGTTCGAGTAATACAACAAAAATGTCTATTTTCTCCAACTGGTGACAAAAATAATTGTATCTTTCTCCCACCCATATTTTATATTCCTCGCATAACTCCGCTTTATCACAATAGATGATCTTGTAATTTGGTATCAGAATCTCTATTGGAATGACCGATTTTGTGTCCAAATTTCATTCGATTTGAGCTATGTGAAGTAGATTTTCCGAGGCGACAAAAATTATTGGGATGGAAGTAATTGACGGATTGTGCAGTGGCATAATATGTTCCTTTGATTCGATGTTTTCGTCTGCAGCGGGTAATAATCCTAAACAAAGATGAAATTATTGTGATTGGATACGTGTTGTTAGGGAAGAGGGTGAGGAATAAATTTAGTAGTTGTTTGGGAGAAGTGATAATTAAACAGGATATACTAAGGAACGGGACTTGTCTCCACTCTCCCTAATACCACACATGCAGCAAATGTTGATCTAAGTTGAAGGGTATGGTTAGGCGGAATTTACATTTTCAGGTTTAATTTATTTATGTTGTGAATTAAGCCTGACCTGTAGTTTGACTATAAAAATATAAGGGAATATTTAAGAATACGAAGAGAGAATATGTTAGTTTTAGTAGTTTGTAAAAGTAAAATATATTTTATATTCATGCTTATAAGGAAATGCGCTAAGTGTGCATTCGGAGAGAGGGAGGACACAAGTAAAGTTAGGATTGAGTAGTTACAATTTGTAAATGGGTAATGTGGTTGTAGAAGTGTGGAATGCAAGTTGAGTATAGGTGAGGATTCCTGAGTTGTAAGTTAGGAATAAGTGAATAGTATAGAGCAGAATATACAATTTGCAAATGCACCAAAAATAGACACCTGTTTCTTACTTTTATTTTTAATTTAGATGAGTCGTGAGCTGAGGAAATTGTGAGGTGAATCATTTGGCATATAAAAATAAAAAAAAGCGTCACGAAGTACAATGTACAACCGGAAAATTCTTCTCATCAAACTTCTTTACAGTCAACTTTGAATAGAAATAATACTACGCTCCCATCTCGGTACTATATTTAGTCCACTTCTGCTCTTCTGAAATAACTACCATAACAATCTTCACACTCTAGTTGATAGAATCTCTTAATTATAGGTAATTAAGGTCTTCTAAGACACATTCCATTGTAAAAATATTACTTCCTTCATTAGTTTTACTGACTCACTCACTCCAGGCCAGGGCACTAGGAATTTATCTTTTCTCTCTCTATGGGACAAAAGTCTGGAAACGACGATATAAAATCCAGATAATCTTCATTTTACGATATGCTCTTTCTCTCTTCTTAACCCTCAAGCTCTCCTCAGGCTCTTTCTAAGACCCTACTAAAAGTTCCCCTTTTTTGTATTGTCCACTTATTTTGTTTCTGTTCTTACAACAGTTGTAGGACTGTGAGTACAAAATGTTTTTACAAACTACTTGTTACCAAATTTGCCTCGGAAAGAAAAGTTCTACCCGACAACAGGTCCCATCCTATCATGACCGTTTCGTCTACCGTAGTCTAGTAGTTTGTTAGTAAGAAGCATTAAATCCAACCAAAATGAAGTAGACTTATCCTCGGTACGACACGATGTATGTTCGATTGGTTATTAGTAATTATAGTAATTAGTGGCCTGGACCCATGTCATGATATGCATACATGTCGATAAGGTTTTCCCAGAGGAGCAAGATAAATCTCAATAGTTCACTCTCTTTCATGTAAAGTAGGTCAAGGTTGCATAGTAGTAGAACCACGTTACCAGATACCTGAAAAGGTTGTGTACACGTTCATGTAACAGGAGAGGCTCCTGGTTTGAGCCGCAGAAATACCGAAACGCAATTCTGAGGGATTTCCAGATAAAATCACATACCCTCTTGTTTGGGCCAAAGTCAATAAGTGAAATGAACTTCCAAAAAATTGAACATCAGTAAGGTAAATCAGCACTTTAGGCTGAGATGTGTTCGCATGGCAGGCAATTTTTACGGGGTCTAGCCCTAACACCCTACAAGGTAGATCTGAATCCTTCCCCACATCCCTCTACACATACTTCTACTGCACCGTTAAATGGAGGAAGAAAATTGTCTGCATTTGTGCATATCATGGTGTAGGTTCCTACTTCCTACTTACGAAGATACGGGGAGTCTGGCTCCACGCCTATTCAAAGGACTTAAGCACTGAAAATCCCAACAGAAACTTTTGTACCAGTGCTAAAATGTTAATCTAGCTCAATTTTTGGCAAGATCGATAACCATAGCACACAGGTTAATCGAACGACCTAATGGGAAAATTTGTCTTCCGGCGACCTTAGGCTGGTTCACATTATGAAATGATAATGGTAATGAAATTATATGTGAAGCCATGTAATTGCAATCTAATGCACTCCATTGAGAATTTGAGGTAATTAAAGTAATTGATGCTATTGTGATCACATTACAATTAATATTACACATTACAAATATTTCCATTTATTTTGCCATAATTGGTACATTCTTTTTTTTTTATTTTAGTTGTTCATTTTGGTGGCTTACTGGATGGAATAATCTAAAAGTAAATGAGAAGTGTTGTTTAAAATTCCAAAAAACATATCCAGCCTTTGCATTACCTAACTAGCGAACTCTTTTGAGTCTCTCACGTCGAATAAAGTATTAAGTTATTGCAAAGAAATTTTCTTTATCTAAATTCTAAAACTGCATAATTGTGACTATACGAATTATTGAACCTCAATTTTTACTTTATTTAATAAAAAACTCCAAAATGTCTAACATTTAGTGAAGTTAATACATTAACAAACTTTTTTTTTGAAAAGGGAGAAAAATTTTGGGTCCAACTGGTAGCACCAAGGTTATGCTTACGCTTCAAAATTTTCATTGTAATTGAAGCCGTAATTAAACATCACTCAACTACGATTACAACAAATTACATCATTTCGTAATCGATTACAATAAGCAGGTAATTGTAATTGTAATTGAATTAAGTAATCAGTTATAATAAGCACAGTTATTGTTCGAGCTAAAATAACTCAACAATTCGAACAAGCGACAAACAGATTTGTTCAAAGGTTTAAGTAGATCTGTCAACAGGTGTAAAAAAATTTGTTCATAATTTAGTAAAAATTGTTATTATATGAGCAAAGTTCACACACCACAATTAGAATTATTATTTTGAATTTTGCGCTGGCTGAATTTAATTTTTAAGTTCCCTTAGCTTTTTTTGGAGAAAGCAGCTATGATCCAAAAGATGTGATAACCCTATTATTATGTATGATTGCTAAGAAGTGAGACCAAATTGAGCAGCTGGAACAAATCGATAACCAGACGCACTGAATATTGTAGAAATCTTTCTAGCGGTGTTATGGAAGTTCAACATAATAAATGATTATGCTACATTAAATCAATACCAATTATTTGAAATGAACCAATACGATACAATAATTGAACAATACATGTTGGTGAATCAGAGGTGTCGAAATATTTGAAAGCTATTACACTCTGCCACACAGTAACAGCTGTAACCAATGACGAATCAAATGATAATGGTGAGGATATAGTTGGGCAAGCTCAGATTCAATACCAAGGGTCAAGTTCTGATAAAGAAGTATTGGTGACAACAGCTCAAGCGTTAGGTGTCGTATACAAGGGAGATGACAATGACGGCAAAATGAGAATCCAAAGAAATGGAAATTTAGACACTTTTACACGACACGTCGTTCTTGAATTTGATCCGGGTACGGCACAACAATAATTTTCAATCATTGAAATGCCGACGCTTCTTTTTTACTTTTGCAAAAAACGACTAATGTTAAATATTGCAGTGAATCTGCAAATCTGTAGGAGGAAATATTTTCAAACGTCAATACCTAAAAAAATGGTTGCTATTTTTGCAGATGCGAGTAATTTTATTAGAAGTTTAAAATTTGCTGTTGTTCGTAGGATATCAACAAAATATGTATTCGAATTCCTTCAGCTTATATTTTGTTTGGTGAATGGTCACTTTACCACACAACATCATTGTACATTTTTTGCTGTATCATACTAGCATAGTAACTTTCTAACTGTTAGATACTTCATTCCTTTATACTTCCCTAATCTCGCTTCAGATTGATCGTAAGTAGCTACAACCAGTGATGGGCAGCCCAACCAATCCCAACCGGTTGGGTTGGGTTGGGATGCGAAGCGTTGAAAGAGATTTTAAGTTGGGTTGGGTTGGGTTGAGAAGGCTTTAAAAAATTCGGAAGTTGGGTTGGGTTGGGAAGACTTTAAAAAATTCAGAAGTTGGGTTGGGTTGGGTTGGGGAGACTTTAAAAAATTTGGAAGTTTGGTTGGGTTGGGGTAGTGTGTAAAGTGACTCTGACTCCTGAGTCATGACTCTGACTCTGACTCTCATGACTCTGACTCTATGANCTATGGCTGATTCAACATAAAATATATTCAGCCTTTAAAAAAAAATACTCGCCAGGATTTTTGTTAACATACAATCAGGGACAGTTATGTCTATTTACAGCCCCGTATAAACAAAACAATATAACGTATAAACTTTGGACCCTTGTCCCCTGCTCTCCTCCTTTTATAAATTTTTAGTTTTTATTACTCCTACCATAACCCCTTACGCTATACCATATCGAGCTTTCAATTTTAAAAATACTCGGGCCAAAAATTTTTTTCAGTCCCAGGTTTGTGTCACACTTGCTCTGCATGATTATATGATGCACTATTGACTGCTTTTGTTACTTAGGCTTAAATAAACCTTACTTTAAGTTGGGTTGGGTTGGGTTGGGGAGTCTTTAAAAAATTTTGAAGTTGGGTTAGGTTGGGTTGGGAAGACTTTAAAAAATTCCGAAGTTGGGGAGACTAAAAAATTTCGAAGTTGGGTTGGGTTGGGTTGAGGAGACTTTAAAAAATTTCGGAGTTGGGTTGGGTTGGGTTGGGGAGACTTTAAAAATTTCTGAAGTTGGGTTGGGTTGGGATAGGCGCTTGGGTTGCCCATCACTGGCTACAACATCCAATTTGAACACGCCATCAGTGAGATAAAAATCCTTTTCTTGTATTAGTTTTATTATAATTTCTTTAATTTGTCCCTATATTTTAATTACCATAAAAGCCTTTCTTGCAAGTTAACCAATCAAATCTTGTCCTTTACGGTAGCATTATTTTACTTTTTCTGATATGGGTGACTAGCAATATTGTAACTTGTTTCGGTTATAACTTACTGTCTGAAACGATATATTATTTAATCTAATTTCTAAATATTTTAAATGCTTCATATTTTTTATATACTTTTTTGCGAATTTTACACATTTTCAAATTCGGTTCAACTTAATTTTATGTATAGCATAACTGACGTTGATTTTGTTACAGATTCAATATTTTCTAAAATTGCAACTACGAACTTGTGTGTAGTCGTATTTCCGTGGTGCTTTGACAATTCGGTTAGGTATCGTTGCAAAGGACGTCTGACTTTGGCTAGTTATGTTATTTCACAGCCGAACATTGTTTGGTTACGTTTATGAAAATCTTCTGTAACATGGTCTGCGTTTTACTGTTGTATTTCCTACGGTAAACATAAAATTATGCCAACTACGATAGCCGTATGAACTTTGTATTTTTATTTCTAATTATATGGCCTTGGGGTTTGGTTTGACACTGCCTAGCCAGGTTCCACGCCTGAATCAGCAACCGATTCTTTATTTTAAACAAACATCCGTGACAGATGGATTAAAAAATTTCTGACATTGGATTTGACAGTGGTTTTTTTGAACAAGTATGTTAAGAACTTTATACTAGTTGAAAATTTTTGTCTATTTACAATCTGTTTTCTGAGACCGTCTACGACACCACATTCAGATATTATACAGTATCATCTTCACCTCGCAGCCTATTGTATACTATGCAGTACTCGAACAAAATAAATCCCCTGAAAAACTACTTCAAAATTTTACCACCTATAGAAAATATAGAAGAAATTCACTCTTTGATTTTNATAAATCCCCTGAAAAACTACTTCAAAATTTTACCACCTATAGAAAATATAGAAGAAATTCACTCTTTGATTTTAAAACATTGATGTGGTGAGTGTTTTTAATCATTTGGGACTCTTTCTTAATATTCTACTTCCCACGCCTAGTGTTGAATGAATTGTATACACAATTTGACTGGGGAATGTAGAGTCATTTAATCAATAGTCTAATTAAAACCATCCCGCTCCTGAAGGTAAGAGTACTTGTATCACTAGGAGTCATGTTGCCGGTGACGGTCAATATTTAAACTAATTCAGTTTGAATATTACTACAGGTATTTACAAATGCAGATCATGTCAATTGGATTTTAGTGGCATCCTTGGTTAGTTCATTCGCTGCGTATCTTTTATACGTCGTGTTAATTGCTGAAATTATTAAATTGTAAGTACAAAATTTGCTGAATATGTAAAAAAAAATAGTTGATAATTTTCTTCAAATTTTCCTTTAGTCCTTATGGTGGAAATGTAAAATATGCATATTTTCCACTTTTTTCTTCACCAGAAGTCTGGTTTGTTATAACCTTAACTTTATCGCTTTCGATGCTACCAGATTTAGTAGCTGCTGGATTCGACTAGACTAGTTATTTGGTAAATTTTAAATTTGTATAAAATTTTTTTGTGTTTCTCTTCGGTATTTGACATTACAATTTTTTTACTCTAATTTAGCGTCAAAGAAACAATACAAACTCCAAACTTTAATCTACTTTTTGTGTAGATATCAATAATTACTACGAGTACACCAAACTATACAATGTGTACGATAAGTTCTGAGTGGTACAAAATTTATGAGCAATACTGCGTTGCTTGGATTAAGTAANACTATACAATGTGTACGATAAGTTCTGAGTGGTACAAAATTTATGAGCAATACTGCGTTGCTTGGATTAAGTAGTTTGGATATTATTATTGGAGTGCTACATTGTGGGTTTGATTTATTGTTGTCAAACAGTAAGGCTACGTCAGATACCCTGATAATAGTTTTCTACTCTTGAACTCGAAATGCTAAGCTTTGTGAAATGTAATCATATGAGTTGATAAAATTTATAATAAAAATTATATTTTTGACACGATATTGGCCTATGAAATTCACTAAATTCACATGTTCATTAAGGCAGGATCACTAAAAATTTGATAATAATTTGGCCGGAAATATATTTTGATCTGCAAATAAATGTGCATAATTGACCTTTGTAGGTTTCAGTGACTCCATAGACACATGAATGTCAACTAGAAATTTTATTAGAAATCGATATGCAGATAGATAGCGACCTCATCTTCAATGTACAAACCCGAGTTTTTAAACTCTACACAGATTCTACACAGCAATGTGTTTAAATTTCTGTTTATTTATGGTACTTTATAGTCTAAAGAATTGATTAGACAAGCCTGTCAAATACTTTCTGACTAAAGGATTTCACAGGTAATTGGGAAGTGAAAAATATTGGACAGAGTTGAAAAAAATCCGATTATTCTGGATGTCAGAAATCACAATAACTGATGTCAGAAATCTCATTCAAAAAAATTATTTAAAATAATAAAGAATATGATGATTGCCGTAATTGTGTTAATATAACCCAATGGTAATCGAAATCCAATGTAAATGTAAAGAAGCTTGTCAATTTGGATGATCAATAATTTACAGTCGGAAAAAAGTGTTATGGACCAAATGATACCTACAACCGGTATCAATACTTGAATCCGTAGTACGTTGCCAACACGGCATAATCTACTACTTCAAGTGACTTGCTCTCCAGAGAGTACAGTTCTGAAATTGTTTTAATATTTCACGCAAATCAATTGCGTACCAATTTTATAAAAAAATTTGAATTTTTTTTTTAATTTTACCTTTGCTGGTCTTAAAAATGGAGAAGAATGAATTCATTATAATCGCCATTGACTCGTTTTTTTTATCAAATTATTTAAGTCCATTGCTATAGCTAAGAGTCTAATTGGCAATAGTAATACCAGAGCAAGGGACACCCCTAATTTTGAACGAACTATGTAGCTTGTAGTTATAAGAGTTACAAGTGTAGGCAAATAAATTACATTAAATAACAAACATACAGATACCACACGATAAAACCAAACTAAATTTTTAGTCGAAAATTTAGAACTCTTCACGTCCCAAAATAGTCTAATAGGGTATGAGCCTCTGTTGTGCTCTTAATTAAATATTTTTTTGATATTTCAGACATAATTATCAGAAGACAACTACTCTCTAGAATTGTGATCGGACGGTAAAGAGAATACACTTCATTTATGTAACGCTACTACGAAAATGTAAATGAATAGAATACCGAATTAATCTAGTAAGTGTTAAGCAGAATAAAAATATATGCGACAACCCATTCAAAATATTAAGCATTAATTCATGGCTAAATTGCATCATTTTAACTGAAATTTCGGGACTGGAAGCCATTTAGTTAGAAAAGGTTGATTTGTTTATAAAAATAATGATTCACAGCGCTCAAATGTACTAAATATGCATGAAAATCGGTTTGGGATTAGGAATATTTCTCAATTATATGCATTGTAGTGCTATATAATGAATATTCTGTTTCAGACTACAGTAACTAGATACTTCATTAAACTCTTTATTCAAGTTGTATATTAAGCAAGTTATTAGGTGATAAAGAATAGGTTTTACCTTAACATTTGTATTTCGTAATATAAACTTTAAATTAAAANCAAATGTACTAAATATGCATTAAAATCGGTTTGGGATTAGGAATATTTCTCAATTATATGCATTGTAGTGCTATATAATGAATATTCTGTTTCAGACTACAGTAACTAGATACTTCATTAAACTCTTTATTCAAGTTGTATATTAAGCAAGTTATTAGGTGATAAAGAATAGGTTTTACCTTAACATTTGTATTTCGTAATATAAACTTTAAATTAAAAATTAAAAAAATCAATTGAAACCATCAAAATAGATATTACTGGCCATCTAAGAAAAAAATGTATTTTTAATTTTTTATAAATTTCTATGTAGCATCGGGGAACAACAGCCACATTTGAAGTTGAACTCTTTTATTTCATGTTCCAGTGTCAAATACTAAGATATAGCAGTAGCCAAAGCCAGTTATGGGTGGAAATTGCCATTTTCTGAATTAAATAAGGTCATACTATTGTAGATTTAAGTAAATTCTNGTAATATAAACTTTAAATTAAAAATTAAAAAAATCAATTGAAACCATCAAAATAGATATTACTGGCCATCTAAGAAAAAAATGTATTTTAAAATTTTTATAAATTTCTATGTAGCATCGGGGAACAACAGCCACATTTGAAGTTGAACTCTTTTATTTCATGTTCCAGTGTCAAATACTAAGATATAGCAGTAGCCAAAGCCAGTTATGGGTGGAAATTGCCATTTTCTGAATTAAATAAGGTCATACTATTGTAGATTTAAGTAAATTCTTGGAATTAAGGCTGGTTGACCAATTTCTCTGCTTTATTAAATTGCGACGTGAATATTATTCTGCTTTAAGTCTATTTGTAACAATGCCAAACGAGTTGCAAAAATTGATTATTATAGCGAGCTGTTGCTATATCCGATAATAACATGCCTTATATCCAGCTTGCTAAAAATCGCCACCCAATTCTGTTAGAACAAGATTTTACCTGTATCGCTAAATGCCTACCATCACAAGTGTAACGTTTTTTAACTATTCGATAACTAATCAAAATTGTAATTCAGTTTCAAATAAACTGTTGTAAACGAAGTAATCATGTGTTGCAGTGCTAAAACATAGAGAGAAATGTCGACGATAGATTGATAAAGAGGGCTGTTGGGTGGAAGCGAGGGATATTTGGCGGTAGGGAGACCGGGGTAATACTGGGGGTAGAGTAATGCCCGAAGTAAGGTAATGTCGCCGTCGGTTAATGCGTAGGTTAGGGTAATGTAATCACTGTAGCAGCTAATTATAAATATTTCAACCGGACAGACGGTAATGAGGATATTATAAACCCCTTCAGCTTTGCTGTTCGCGGCTAAATATATTTAAGAATGTAATTCGTAGGATTCAAGTTAAACTTTTCGTTCAAGCTATGGTTATCCAAACCCATTGTATCCTCACCTGAATTTTTGTAACATGACGTGACTCTGACTCCGGAGTCACATAATACAAAAATCAAGAATCTGTAGAATAATCTGAAATTAAATTTTTTTTTATACGTTTAGTCTTGGTTCCTTGACAACAAAACTTCTTGTTGTCGAGGAACTTTGCGTTTAGTGATCAAAGTAGATGAGAAAAATAAGGAAAATAAGTCCGATATGAGGCTTATTTGCGCTTGTTTTAAAAGAGTCATGNCGAGGAACTTTGCGTTTAGTTATCAAAGTAGATGAGAAAAATAAGGAAAATAAGTCCGATATGAGGCTTATTTGCGCTTGTTTTAAAAGAGTCATGACTCCCAAGTTTGGGAATCGACTTCCAGAGTTATGACTCTGACTCCCAAAAACTCTGGAAGTCAGATTCATGAAATGACTACCGATTCTTAAAAACACTGGGAGTCAGAGTCATGGAGAACTCTACCAACTAAAATTTGCTGGCACATTGCTAAGTTTTAGAGAATAAAGCTAACAAATGATTTTGTATTTGTCTATTAATACAAATATTCACATTCTGCTTATTCAATAGTATTTTCCTCATTAATTTATACTTCTCATTCTGACCTTAATGAANAAAGTGAGAGTCATGGAGAACTCTACGAACTAAAATTTGCTGGCACATTGCTAAGTTTTAGAGAATAAAGCTAACAAATGATTTTGTATTTCTCTATTATTACAAATATTCACATTCTGCTTATTCAATAGTATTTTCCTCATTAATTTATACTTCTCATTCTGACCTTAATGAACGAATAAATAAATATTAAATAATAAATACATCTCAAACAATTTTAAATCAAGATGTGGAAAGAATTGTAAACCATTTTACTACATTATGGTTTGTTTAGTTCCAAAGCTACCTATTCCAGCAGCATTAATGCATTGTAGCTGCATTATAAATAATATCTNATCAAACAATTTTAAATCAAGATGTGGAAAGAATTGTAAACCATTTTACTACATTTATGGTTTGTTTAGTTCCAAAGCTACCTATTCCAGCAGCATTAATGCATTGTAGCTGCATTATAAATAATATCTCATGATGACTATTATGATGTATTACAAGACTGCTTTCATAAAAAATTGAAACCAGCCACTTTTATACAAAATCACATTAAAACAATTAACGATTACGTGAAAATCTAATACAGAGAAGAAAACGAGTTTGCCTTCAAAATTAGCGTGTGAAAATTGTCTGACATGTAATTAATTGTTACATAAGAAAACAGCAGTTTTTATTAATTTTATTTGATTCTATATATCCTAAAGAATATTTCAAATACAGGGTTTTCCAAATTTAAGACGTCAATAGAAAGCGGACTACCTCTAGCTGCCAATTTTCATTGTTGTAACTTCATAATTTTTGTTGTTCTATTGTGACAAGGAAACGATGGAAAATTCTTCAACTTTTTTATTAAAAAATTTAGAGAAAAAAAATCTGCGTCGAGGCAAACCTGGGATAGAGTTTACAGACTCACCTTGTTGTGTCGCTTTTCTTGATCTTCCTTGTCGATCTTCCTTGATCAAGCAGACACCCCAATTTAGATTATTTCGACTTGTATCCGACCAAAGAGGAAAATATTGAAGTGAGTAACAGTTTGTTGTAGTGTTTACAAAGGATCATTAGTTTATGTGAACTTAAGTTTGCGCAAATGTGTAAAAGAAATCTCTGCAATGAATGAACTAAACAGAAATTTTAAACATATTTATTCGCCCCCTCTTATCCTGCACTATTCCAAACTCCAACCCAGAACGGGTGGAGCTACGTTGGAATTGGTGGAAGGCTNGCCCCCTCTTATCCTGCACTATTCCAAACTCCAACCCAGAACGGGTGGAGCTACGTTGGAATTGGTGGAAGGCTAACCTGATGTGTTTGGAGAAACTTATTTACATACAATAATCCCAAACATGAAATAACAGAATAAAGCACAATTCTTTTTGCTGTAAATTTTGTTCCGTACATCAATACTTTTTGCGATATGGCAATAATAAATAAGTTTGGGGAAAAAATGAAATAAATTTGTTTATTCAAGTTCGTAGAAATCTTAAGTTCACTTATACTGTTCCTAAATTATTTGCAGTTGTGCGGCTATAAAATTGTAGTCTTAAGGGCTTAATCTACCGTATTTGTCAATGTACAACGAACCAATTATAAAAGGATTTTGAGCTTGAAAATGTGGTAGACATCTCAATTTCATAATTACTTACTTTAGTAATAATAATTTATATTCAATTTATAGAGTTTTGTGTTGCTGTAAAAATTAAATATGCACGGATTGATAATAATACCTGGTAGCAAAGAAATTTTCCCCCCTCTGTTTTGATAAAATTTAACAACTATATTTAAGTTACTTTTGCGTTAACACGAATCGGGCAATCTAAAATAAAATTGAAAAGTAGTCTTGTGGAAATATTACTAAAAATGACTAAAATATTATAATTATGTGAACATTTCCGCCGACTTACATCAAGACATACACGTGTTCTTATTGTAATTTTATGTCTCATGATTACAAAATGTCCTAAATAGTTAATGAAAGTAACGAGAATACTTAATACTATAAGTACCATGTAAACTAAGTTTAAGTCAACATGTAATTTTACGATATAATTCTGCCTATTTTGTATCCATCAAGTGCATCACCAATCGAGTTAGAATACCCATCAACAATTTCAATTTAGTCAAAGTGGTTGAATACCAATATCCATTCTAACTCAACTGCCTTTTCAAAAAAATAAATATTTTTTTTTGGTATATCTTTAAAATTAAATAAATATTTTTCGAAAAGCACAGAAAATATATCTTGATTTTGCATTTAGCCACGCTCATAAAATTTGAAATTTTTTCATGTAAGTTTCACATGACAAACGTTATGTATCCGAAGACAATTTTTGTGTTGAAGTGCCATTAACAAATTCTGGATTAGAGCGGCAGAGAGTTAAAATAAACTACCTAATATAATAAATATAATACACAACAATAAGTAGTAAACTAATATAATAAATAAGCTAGTGATGTGTTGTATTGTAATACATAAAATATCAAGTGGATTGAAAAAAAATAGGAGAGCTTGACTTGTAGGTTTATAAAGTAAGACGTTTGGGAAAGCGATAGGAAGTAACGAGAGAGTGGGCGGTAGCGAGGCGCTCGGGCAGTTTGGATGGTGCACATTTAATCGTGAACATAGAAACATTTCCGCTTCACCTGTTGTTAGTCGGGTACTTCCCTACCCTTAAACCACTCTGTATCATCTCCCAACACTTTCTCCCATCTTCCCCACATTTCCCCCACTTCACCCATTTTTATCCGGACACTTTCAAATTTACACCCAACCTATATCATCCCTAGCATTTTCGTCCATCTTTTTTACCTTTCCCCCACTTCACTCGGACATTTCATTACTTACATCCACCCAGTATCATATCCCAATCCTTTCCCACATCTTCTCTACATTTCTCCACTTTTTGTATTTTTGTCCGGCCACTTCCTTATTCTTTCACCAACCTCGTACCATCTCCCAACACTTTTCCACACCTTCACTACATTTTCCATACTTTACCCATTTTTGTCCAGGCACTTCTCCACCTTGACTCCCACCCGGAGTCAAAATCCATTGCGCACGTACAATGCACACTGCAAGGATGAACAAGCTTGATGTGTGGGTTATCTCGCAGTAAAACCCCATTCCGATCCATCTATTAGTTCTCAAAATATTTGAGTTATTATTTACACGTAAATTCCCATAAGACAAAAATTGGAGTCTCAGATTAAACAAGTAGGTCATTGTTGACGCATATGACACATACTCAAATTTGTCGTTCCTGGTGCATGGTCTATCTATAACTGAAACCCGCATCTCGATGCCTCAATTCGGTTTTGAGTTAGAGTACTGACGGGAGGATAGAAGAAAGGACAGAAGGACGAACGGAAACAAACACATAATAACAATTTATATATAATTTTTCGCTGCCTTGTATGTGTTACTTGTTCATTTTGAAAGTCCTAATAGTTATGTTCATATAGTAACATAGTTCTTGTGAGTGCTTTACAAGGAATGATGGTAACAGTGGCACTGTTCCTGAACCAGTACGGGAAGGTTTTGGAAAATTACGATTGGCCGCTTCTCCTTCCTAGTAAATATCCTCAAAATTGTAATAGACTAGTAAAATAGAAAAAAATAAAACTAAAAATAGAAACACCTGTATTGTCAACAAAATTGCTCAGTTAAACCTTGATATAGTGGACCAAACCAATTGATTCANGCCTAATAGTTATGTTCATATAGTAACATAGTTCTTATGAGTGCTTTACAAGGAATGATGGTAACAGTGGCACTGTTCCTGAACCAGTACGGGAAGGTTTTGGAAAATTACGATTGGCGGCTTCTCCTTCCTAGTAAATATCCTCAAAATTGTAATAGACTAGTAAAATAGAAAAAAATAAAACTAAAAATAGAAACACCTGTATTGTCAACAAAATTGCTCAGTTAAACCTTGATATANGAAACACCTGTATTGTCAACAAAATTGCTCAGTTAAACCTTGATATAGTGGACCAAACCAATTGATTCATTCTTATAAATTAGAATATTGAATAAAAATCTATTGTGGCAATAAAGCTAAGTAAATTACTATTTCCCTGATCCGTACCATCAAAGTACATTCCTTTAAAGTCATGTACTAAATAGTTACCATATGGCCAAGCTAGAGATATTTTTGTTGATTTTTTAGTCCTGACGTATTTTTCAAGGTGAAGAGCCAGATGAGCCTATCATCGTTAGTAACCATTTGAATCTAAGGCACAATAGAAAATAGGCGACATTGTTTTCGAGAAGTAAAGTAAGATACGCCTCTTTAATTTTAAGTCAAATTTAGGAAAGTGTGCGTAGTAATTACTAGAATCACACTAACCGTAACTAGAGGCTGTGCTTAACGAGCTCAGAGTTGACGCGAGGGAGTGGAAATACTGAAACCTTATCTGTGACTGATCACAGATCGAGATTTAAAGATCCCTTACCAATCGTCAACTTATCCTGTATTATAGAGTATGTCACCTAATCAATTTTACTTAAATGATGAAACGCTATTCTTTAAAACCGGAAAAGGAAAGTCATTTTCTTTCGTTTGCGTTTAAATATTTTTGAAAACAAAACCAATATTTTCTGTGCTGATTGTTTTCAGTTTAGTTAAAAACGGAAAGGAAAAGATAGGAACCGGGAAAGGGATTTTTGTAAAAAATAAACAAAAAAAATAATAAAACCTAAATGTTTAAAATATTATTAATTTTGCCTTTGTCAAACAAAAGTTCCCACCGTGATTGTTTAGCAAAAGACATCATCTTCCGATATTCGGATAACAATTGATCCAACACTTAGCATGTTTTCTGAANTGATTGTTTAGCAAAAGACATCATCTTCCGATATTCGGATAACAATTGATCCAACACTTAGCATGTTTTCTGAATCAATTTATAAATAGACATTGTGAGTGTCACCGTCCACAAAGTGAAAGCAATAGTTTTTGTTTATTAAGAAAAAATTGCTTCAACACTTTGGATGAAATTGGCACTCTGACAATANGTGAAAGCAATAGTTTTTGTTTATTAAGAAAAAATTGCTTCAACACTTTGGATGAAATTGGCACTCTGACAATAGTGGTTCAGCTTGGAAAGAGGTATGTAACATGAAGGCAACCGTTCTCCAAACCCATTTTTTTAATATTCAGTAAAAAATTGTTCCAGCGTTTAGTTTTTGTCAAATCACATGCAAATGCTCAGTTGCATTTGCATGTGATTTGGAAAAACTATACGCAATTTCTGCCTATCTAACAAAAAAATGGTTTTGTTGTGAATATCCAACAAAATCAGTTGTGGAATTGTGGTCCATGTCTCGTCGTGAACCACAAAGTTGTCAGAATAAAAGTGAAATGTGCCGACCACATTAGCGAACCGCTTTTCTCGCCTATTCTGATTTAGTGGTGATAAAATGTATTTGAAGAAATTAGTAGCATTGTTGCAAAAATTAACAATTCAATAATTGGTTGAACCTTAAAGTTTAGGTGGACAGTTTTAGTTTAAGGGTATTCTATTTGAAGCTATTATGACAATCTTCCATTGCTCTTGGCATTAAGAGGCACATAGTCTTGTTAATTTTAGGAAAAAACTAACTAACCTGCTTGTCTGTGTTCCACATCTTTTAAATTTTGCCTGTCTTTTCAACCTTAGCTTTCATATTCTCCCATCAACTACAGCTTAAATGTCTTTCGTAAATTTGAAACAAATTAACTTCTACTGTTATGAAAATGTTTCAATTAAATTCACAAATATTTTGCATAAATAAATAGCGCATATGTGCAGCAAGATTCCTAGTTTCTTTGTTCAAGTGAGCCAAAATTCATTGCTCGCAAACACAAATTACCATTTGCTTTCTAATTATCAAAGTTAAAAAAACTAAAACTGTACTTTCAAATCTTGGTGCGTGCCGATTGATACTGTTACCAAACTCTCATCCTCAATTGCCCTAAAAAGATAATTTAGTATAAATTTAATTGAGAAAAAATCCCAGAAATCCCAAACACAAATCTTTTATTGTTATTTTCAACTTTTCCCTTAGATTACTACATATCAATTATGTTTTTTTAATAATTTTGCAAACAATAATTATTCTACATGTGTGTATCTTCGTCTTGCAATGCACGCTCCATTTCGTCAAGAGTTTTTATTTCATTGTCTTCTTCCCCAGAATCTTCTTCGTCATCCTTTGCACCTCCTTTGGCAGATGTCGCCTTCCCTCCCATGTAATCCGGAAGTTCGTCCTTTGCAATATATTTCTCAATATCCTTTTTTCTCACCAATTTGATAATCCCAGCATAATCATCTGGGACAATTTTAAGCACTCGTTCAGCAATCGCACTGAAGAATCTGGGTAACTCATAGATGAGAATTTGACCAATGTGGTCAGGTGAGTATCTAATGCCACTTGTAAGCAACCAACCACCAACAGATGCCAAATCCTTGTTAGCATATTTTACCAAATCACGAATAGCCAAACTCCGGGCATCTATAATAACTGTTGCCATTCCCTTGTTCTCATCTTCAATTTTCTTAAAATAATACAACGCCAATCGCTTCAACTTCTCTTGGTCCTGGAATAAAATTAAAAAATATTAGATGTCACTACATTTGAAATTACATTATTCTAATGATATTCTAGTTATACAAACAAATCTATTGACATTAAAAAGATAACTTGAGACTGACAGCGAGTCAGGGATAGCAGGAGGGCTTGTGGTATGAAACTTGAAAAAAGTGAGGAGGGCTTGTAAACTTAAATAAATCTAATTTCAATAGATGTTCATATTTGAGAAAATTGTGAAACGTTATGAATGGGAAAATTGAAAAACTAAATTGATTATTATATGTTGTCTTATTATTGAACTACCTAGTCGAAGAAAATTATTAAATTTAAATTTAATCAAGTCAAATTTGAGCTATTTCTGAAATTAGTTAGTTGCCAACTCGACTAACTCGATTCAACCATTTCAATTTAATTTAGACAGCGTAATTGAAATACAAAATATTACTAATTTACTAATATTTTTTGTTGAATTAAGGATTTGGGGTTTAATGTTTGTCCCAATCTGTAATAGATATCGGGATAAAAATTTTGTTACTTCGAAAAAAATATTTGGATACTAGTTCGTCTAAAAAAATTATCTAGATTAACATTTAACGAGCAATTAACTGCACGACTAATCATGCTATTCAATCGATGTGTTATAAACCCATGTGCAGTGTGAATCAACGCAACTTACTCATTTCTTAAAAATGATCACCATAGCAATTATCTAATTCAAACAGTTTCCATCACCGGAAAAGGGTACAGGGAAAACGAGTCTAGTTTTCATTTTGAATTTACACAAAAGTATTTAACAGAAACCGTGAATTTAAGATTCTCATACAAGCTGCAATTTTGAACTACTTCTCAATTTATGAATGATTTCTTTTTTCATATAATGTTTATTGATGATTTTGATTCATTTTGGGTTAGTTTACGTCAAATAATCTAAATCCGTCTCCAATTCAAAGAACTAGTATAATTTTATTTACTAATTTTCTATTGAGATTCAGCTTGTTGTGCAAATAGTTGCATATATAATGAAACTGTAATCCCCCCATAACCCTTGTTTATTTGGTTATGTAGAGAAAAAAAATTTTAATTTTTGAATTAATAATCCTTTAATATATAACTTTAAACATAGTTATCCAAATATAATATATATTATATTACAAAAATTAATTTATAAATTAAAGATATAAATACATTGTATAAGTAAAATATTCAAAAAGATACATTTATATTTACCTAATGTATTTCAGATGGTGAAAATTATCGACGAGGAACATTAACAAAAAAATTATATCAAAAATTTCTAAAATATGAGTGTTATAGCTGAATACAAAAAACTGCGTCATATTCAGTTATCTGTTGTAAAAAATTGCATTGTTTGTAATTTGTTTTTTCTATTTCTGAAAATATTTATTTGTACTAAAAACAACTCACCTTTGAATTTCTCTTTAAAATTTTCTTTCCCATTTTGTATCGAATGAAGACACATCGATTTCCTTTCTTATCAACTCCTTGATACTGCGGAATGCTTTGTAATTCTGGTGAAAATTCGCTTTCTTTAATTTCAGCAATTCCTTGACGTTTTGAAAAGCGGAGACCACCGTTGATACATTCAACGGCTGCTAAAGTATCAAGTCCTTCTCTTGTGAGGTACCGTTCCACCAATACGTCTTCAGTTAGAATACGGTTGACATCACTTTCACAGTACAATTCTTTATTTCCTTCATAAGATGCAAGAAATTTTTGACGGACTTCTGCAATTTGTGCAGCTGTAGGTTTCTTTGGTGACATTTTAAGGTGTCGTAGAAGAATCAGAAAGGTGTAATCAGTTACAACCAACTGCCAACGAGCGACTGAACAATTTAGTCAATTCTACTCACCTTTACTTTGAGATTGTTGAAAAAAAAAAGTGAAATTTTGCAAGAACATAATAAGTGCATGACGCTAACGTTCTGAACTAGTTCTTCTACCTTTCGTTAAGTTTTTTTTTATCTTTTTTTTTACAAATTTTTTGGATGGTTTGGTTGCAAACATTAAGCATTTGATTACTACAGGGAACTTTTCCTTTGCCCTCGGGATTTCCCACATTAATGCACCACGAACCAGACAATGAAATTATGAGAAAAAGCTAAATTTCCTAAAGCTCATTGTAGAAGATTGTATTACCTACAAGTCTTAAGGTTTTATTAAGAGAATTGTGAAACTATGACTAATTCGCAAAAAACTTACTCAGCAACCCCGAAGCATGAAAAAAAAAATATTTTTTTTTGTCTACTGATTCTTACCAAGCCTTAATTGAATGTTGTGGAACCTCCTAGTGAAATCTGCATGCATTGATCATTTCAGTATATGGTATGATGAAAAATCATTACATATTTTAATAACTTTACACGTCATATCTCAGTTTTAAGGTTATTTTTACTAAATTACACAAAACGCTTGAGACTTTATATGTAACTTTTGTGTTTTTATAAACAGTAATATTTTTTCTTGTATTATTATTGGATATAATTGATAACAAAATACATTTTGATGTAAAAAATTAACTTATTAACTTTGGGAATTTCAGTTTTGAGACCTTGGGATTAGATGTAGAAAAAGTATGGAGAAAATAAGAATCAAGGTAATGGATACCGTATCGGTCCAAATACTATCAAGGTGTTTTAATTTCCGTTGTGCATAGATAAACAAACAAATTTTGAACTCCGCATTATAATTTATTTAAAAAACGATGGATTGAAAGTTGTTTTAGTCGCAAATATTAAGAATTTATGTAGAATAAGGCATATCAGGAAGCGAAATGAATGTAAAATAAGAAGTTCAGAAAAATAAGTAAATCAGCATAAAATTGTGAAGATAGAGAATAGAGATTATCATTAGTTCGGAAGGAAGTGCCAACATTTCTCACACAAAGTGTAACAGACTGCACTAATAGTAGTAAATCTTTGCACGATTCAAAGTTAGAAATGACATGGTAGCATAAGCAAGGCGGAGGGCGGATCCGACAGAATGTGATGAAATTTTCACCAAATGTACCCTTAATTATGCTTAAAATGTTGTGACGTCACAGGATTGGGGATGGCTTCGTTTGACTTCCAGGGTTCACCATGGGTCAGATATCTGAATAGTTTTGACCAAAACAAGTAACATATTGTTGGAAAGCTGTTGCCAAGCTAATCACAAATATACAAATAGTTTAGCACCTAGACCCCTTTCGTGATCTCTACAGGTCAACAAATTTCATAAAAATTAATTGTTTGAACCTAGTAAAATGGGGTATTATTTGTAAGCTCTTGCCAAGCTCAACACGAATAAATTAATGGTTGAGCTCTCTCACCTAATATGCTGCCTCTGGAGGAGCACATTAGGNGCTAATCACAAATATACAAATAGTTTAGCACCTAGACCCCTTTCGTGATCTCTACAGGTCAACAAATTTCATAAAAATTAATTGTTTGAACCTAGTAAAATGGGGTATTATTTGTAAGCTCTTGCCAAGCTCAACACGAATAAATTAATGGTTGAGCTCTCTCACCTAATATGCTGCCTCTGGAGGAGCACATTAGGATATATATAGCATATTTATTTGAACATCACTGTGTGGTATTGTTTGAAAGAACTCGCAATATCATATGATCTCATTCAATTTAAGCTGCCGAATTCCTGAACTTAAAATTTAAGCTGTCTTCAAATTTTTCCAAAGTGAAAGTTAAAAAGAGGTTAGAGTAATGAAGTTCGAATCACTGTCGTTTACTACCCCTATCAAATTAACAAAGGGAAATTGACCGTCCCAAACTACACTACTTTTGCCCTGTTTATGCACTCTTCACACAATTTCAAAAAATACAAAATATATTTACATAGTAAAATTTTCGCGATGTGCATCAATCCCGACGAGTCATTTTTATATTTCCTACGTTCAGATGCGGACCAGACAATTTCGTTTGTTGTCAACTGAGCCGAGATTTACTGTATTAATTTATAACTCAGATTTATTAAGTTATAAAATTAAATAGAAAATTCCTCAGCCTCCCTCCATTTGATTAATAACCTTGGATTTATACGGCATATCCTTCAGTCGAAAACCTCGTTTCACAAAAAAAATTTATAGTTACTCCAAAATTTATGCAAAGTAAACTTTATACTATGTGTCCATAAAGTCCCTACGTAATGGAGAAAATATTGCTAAGAAAACAAGAGCAAAAAAAACGCGTGCGGTTAGTCCCTCAATGCAATCCCTCTCCACTCAAACTCAACACATGCAAATTATTTTTGAGAGGAGTTTCTGGGGATGGGAACTCGTTTTCTCCATTACGTAGGGACTTTATGGACACAGGGTAGTTTTATTTTTAAGGCAAACAGAAATTAAAACAAATTGTAATTTTTATTATTCATTGAATTCTCCGATTAGTGTTTGTAATAAGCGAGAGATTTTTTTATTTTTTGGGAAATTCATATGTTCATAAGCAATAAATTCCTCACTCAAAATATATTCACCACAAAAAAGGCTTTGCAGTTATTGTGATATTGAAATGAATTTAGGTTGAGGATGCATGAAGAAGTTTGGACAAAGTGTTGCACCAAATAGAACGATAATACGATTGGACAGTTGTTGGAAATTTTTTGTTTAAATACATTATTTAGTTTCATAATTTTAGTCATTGTTATTGTTAGTTTTGTGTGAGAATGCGTAAAGTAAGCAACAAAAACTGTAACCTATTGCAGACATGTTGTCTTCATAGGTTATGACATAGTTTGTGAGTTTCTTGAATATATCAATTATTGCATTCCGGATACCATTGAATCAAATGTCAAGAAGGTATATTTTGTACTTATATTTCATAAACTTTATGCCAATTTTTTTGCTGTATCTTTTGCAATTTTTACTCAATCAAACTTATACCCATGCAGATTTTTGAGTTCCTATAGTTATCTGAAACATGTTAGATTGTTGATGACCAAAATTTACCCAATTCTCAGCTTTTGTCGTATATATGGTTAGTTATAAATTTTAGGTATAAAATCAATATTTTCAGATATTGAAAAGTATTAAACAGCTTCTTGTAATGTGAAGTGTCGATCTAAAATAAAACGAATCCTTTTACAAAGTGTCAGAGTATACAGTGCAAAAATCTGAGGAGGAGACAATGACACCCAAGTTTACCCACCCGTCCCATACACCATGGACACTTAGACACTATAGTTCCCGTATATGTTGTTTAGTTCAGATTGGGTGGTTGAANAGACACTTAGACACTATAGTTCCCATATATGTTGTTTAGTTCAGATTGGGTGGTTGAACTTGGGTATCATGGTCTCCTACACAGATTTTCGCACTGTATAACAGTCAAATTAATCTTTACCTTCTATCGAGTTCTCGGATCTCAAACTGACTGGAACCAAAAACCTAGGAATGGACCCGTTATTTTGTATATTCCTTATTTACGCCAAAATAAAAATAATCATTTCTAAATTTTTTAGAACCTGGTGACTAAATCATGAATAGATTTATCCACAACCGCTTTAAATTGTTTGTTTTCACTTCGCTTTATTGGGTCGGTTACTCGGGATGTTTGATATGGGAGATTTTTGGGAAAAAATTATAGTGTTTTTGCATTTGATTTATCCGTCATCAGAGCAATTCAACATATTGTAACAGAAATGGAACAAATGGGTTTTCCATTTATCCAGCGGATAACTCTATCAAAAATCTTATGCCAAACACCTGGAGTGACCCACACTATAAAGCGAAGCTACCAAACAAATTCCATGGACTCTGGATTTATCAGTGTTTGAAATAGTGGTGTAGTAGGGTCATTTTTGAATGTTTGTTGTCACTTCGCTTTTATCGGGTTGGTTACTCCGGGTGTTTGGTATGGGAGATTTTTGGGAGAAAATTTGGGTAAATTGTGTTGAAAATAAAAATCTATTCCAGTTATAATAATGTTGAATTTCTCTGACAACGGGCTATGCACAAACCTTCCAAATTTTCTCCCAACAATCTCTCACGCCAAACACCCTGACTAACCGACCCTATAAAAGCGAAGCGACAACAAACAATCTAAAATGACCCTGGGTGTGGTGTAAAAGATTTCATCTTTCAAAATCTTGCAAGTGTAAACGAACTTTCAAGTTTCAAGGTTTATAACATCTCGAGAGGATTCGGTGAATTGCGTTGGGTCGTGACATGTAATAGATGCCCCAGTAAAATTCAAGTTGACCTAATCAGGTAGTATTCAAATTTTATTCGAATCCGATTGGGTTTGACTAGAAGAAGTGAACTTGAAACAAGTCCAGTAAATCTGCTCACAAGCATAGAATTTAGCTGAACTATTTATGAAAAAAAAATTACGTCCAGTTGTCCGCAGCTTGTTTTACGTTTTATCTTAAAAATTGGTTTGTAAAGAGCATTCACTAAAAAACACATGAACATGTCATCGAGCCAATTCGGTCTTTGGAATTATTGGAGAGGGCAGTAGTGAAAAGACCAGTGGGAGGAGGAGCTTACACAGACTATTTTTTTTAATCCGACAATTTCTGTCGCTTTAGAATACGGATTTTAGCCATGACCGAGTCTATAAGCCCTATTTCGCAGTGTTTTGAATCTCACTCCAAGTCAGAACGATATATGATCTTGTTTTAATCATCGTCCACAAGCCACAACTATGCCTGAAACTGGATGGTTAAGAATCTGGATGAAGAATTACCTGTTTTGCTAACTTTAACTTTGAATTTCAAATTATATGAATACAAACTTAATTCAATAGTTGATTAGTTTAGTTTTAACGAAGTAGGGAGAATTGTTTACCCCTTGAGNTTAATTCAATAGTTGATTAGTTTAGTTTTAACGAAGTAGGGAGAATTGTTTACCCCTTGAGTCAACATGAACTCCATAGTGGCCACGTGTGTGAAACTTCTGTCTAATCCACAGTCCCAACCACATTTNTGAACTTGAAACAAGTCCAGTAAATCTGCTCACAAGCATAGAATTTAGCTGAACTATTTATGAAAAAAAAATTTACGTCCAGTTGTCCGCAGCTTGTTTTACGTTTTATCTTAAAAATTGGTTTGTAAAGAGCATTCACTAAAAAANCGTCCAGTTGTCCGCAGCTTGTTTTACGTTTTATCTTAAAAATTGGTTTGTAAAGAGCATTCACTAAAAAACATGAACATGTCATCGAGCCAATTCGGTCTTTGGAATTATTGGAGAGGGCAGTAGTGAAAAGACAANCATCGAGCCAATTCGGTCTTTGGAATTATTGGAGAGGGCAGTAGTGAAAAGACCAGTGGGAGGAGGAGCTTACACAGACTATTTTTTTTAATCCGACAATTTCTGTCGCTTTAGAATACGGATTTTAGCCATGACCGAGTCTATAAGCCCTATTTCGCAGTGTTTTGAATCTCACTCCAAGTCAGAACGATATATGATCTTGTTTTAATCATCGTCCACAAGCCACAACTATGCCTGAAACTGGATGGTTAAGAATCTGGATGAAGAATTACCTGTTTTGCTAACTTTAACTTTGAATTTCAAATTATATGAATACAAACATGATTCAATAGTTGATTAGTTTAGTTTTAACGAAGTAGGGAGAATTGTTTACTCCTTGAGTCAACATGAACTCCATAGTGGCCACGTGTGTGAAACTTCTGTCTAATCCACAGTCCCAACCACATTTNCCTTGAGTCAACATGAACTCCATAGTGGCCACGTGTGTGAAACTTCTGTCTAATCCACAGTCCCAACCACATTTGGAAAATTTTAAAAAGCAAGAAAATGAATTCCTTCGGAAACAATCCACGAAATCATTTATGGAAGAAGAGTACGAAAACTATACTTAAAAATGCGACATTCGTTGATTTTTTTTTGTTTTCATTAATGTCAGTAGTGACGAAGATGAGGTGGGACATGATGATGAAGATGAAGGGACGACGAATAAAGATATTGCTATGGGGGTTTTCAACAAAAATTTCAAAATTGGTCTGTGGGATTATTTAACTTTGCTCCACTGTATATTAAATTCGGAAAATAATTGTTTTAGTTCGAATATACAACAACCATCGACAAGGTTATACTATTCATCAGATTCGTTTTCACTAGTTTTCATTCTGTTTGTTTTTAGTTATGGCTATAACTGTGTAAACAAAATTGAGCACAAAAATTATACGAATATTCGAAATCTNAGTTATGGCTATAACTGTGTAAACAAAATTGAGCACAAAAATTATACGAATATTCGAAATCTCACCTTTTGTGTCATTTATTTTATGTATTATTTTGTCTGAATATTGTCAAAGTTGTATGATGAAGTGCAGATATTTAACGAACCTATGTTACACATTTACACAATACACATTTGGGATGGAAAGACTTCTCTAATGTATAGAAATAACATGGAAGCAGACACTTTACTATTAGTCTCGTCTGTCTTAAGTTCCATATGAATTAAAGCATTCCGATATATTCCCTAGTCGTCAATCGCTTGCCAAACGAGAATTTTGGCTTTGGAAATATTGTGACCACAAAATTTGTCATTATATACAAGAGCAAAATGTTCTAATGACGAATTTTCTCCCCGAATAGAAAAATATCAATGTCCTAAACTTGACAAAAGTCAATTTCCTGTCCTCAATGACAGGAAATTGTGCTAATTTTTTTCACGGTTAAGGAACTTTTTATGAATACGCTCTCTAATCTTTAGGTCATAAATATTAATATTGGACATGGTACATTGAGACAATTTGTGTTTTTTTTGGCTGAATTTTGTACAAAACTCGACTCATCTTTAAAAAAAAAATCATTTTCACAGTTTTTCTACGTTTTTCGGAGAAGATTTCACTTGAGTTCGACCGAGAAGAACCTAATCATGTTTCCAGACACTCCACACCATTTCAAAGTTCAATGAACTGTCATTCGATAGTTGCTCTCTTCAGAAACNATCATGTTTCCAGACACTCCACACCATTTCAAAGTTCAATGAACTGTCATTCGATAGTTGCTCTCTTCAGAAACATTCATGAAAAATCATGAATGTTTGGGTTCGAATTTTGTGGAAGGTATTCATGCTACTAGATACTCACAGGTGGCAAAATACTTGTTATCACATACTGACATTCTCAAGTAAGCTACTGACGAAAAAAAATTTCCTGTGGTAATAAATAATTGTGGTTACCTGTCTTTCGTATAACTTTAGAGCTAAAAAATTTTTTCCGACTCTCATTTTAATTTCAATACTGTAATTCTGCTTCCTCTTAATAGCATATTCAGATTTCTCTGACCCAAAACAAAACAATATTGTATTATTTTAGATTTACGAATATGAAACATATTTCCACATTACGCAAAGAAGTAAATGTGAAACAGGTATCAAATTTAGGAAAATATTATAAAAGTTGAGGTCAAAGATTAATCAGAGTATGGCTGAGGACATCCGATGAATCAAGGAAGGTTATACTGGCAATTCTCCTAGAATAAATGTAAATACATGGTCCTAGTTCTTGATTTTCAGAATTCTTGAAGAATGTATATCAATAGTATATCAATAGTATTGAAAAGTTGAAAAGTATGCACATGTATCTAAGAGCCTAATATTTCCGCTTTTATCTTTTGTGCACTTATACAAAAAATGGAACACAACTTTTACTACAAAATTCAATTTACAGATAAAAAGAATTCAAATTACAAAGCATTGGAAAACAAAAATCTAATTTTTCCTTTAACTAGTCATGGAATTCAAATTAGTATTGTATGTATTTGGAACAGTATTCAATTCTTTTTTTATGAAATTACGAAATAAAATATTTTCTGTTGTAGAATGTTAAAAATAATTCATCAACTACATTAACCATTTATAAACCAAGAAATATCTTCCCTTGATAGACTACAGTTTTAACAATTTGTCTACTAAAAATTTTAATCCTTTTGCCGACAGAAAAAAAAATTTTTTTATTCATAAAATCTCTAGAAATATGTTCTTAGTTTTAAAATTTTCACTCATCTAGATAAAAATTGAAATATTTACAATACAACCGATTTATCTATCTTTAGCTACTGATAATCTCAGATGTTATAAAAATTTCATAATAAATTTTATTTTATTTTACCAGACCAAGCAATTAAGTTAGATCATGGATGATTTCCCCAAAAAAATCATAAACGTATAGATTGATCGAACAGTGATGAATACACTTAAATAATTGGAATTGAGGAATGTTTGACCACTTAAATGATGGTTACTTAACCGACAATACACAAATTTGACATCCACTAATTAAATTCTTAGCACAAATTATAATATTATGTTGTTCTTTTTATAAAATAATCAATAAAATATTAACAAATTTATATAAAATAGGAAGCAAGAGTTTCTTGAGACCATCACTGAAACCAGATTATACCATATTTTTTGTTAAGTCAGATAATGAATCACACGGTAAGGATTTATAAGGGATAAATAATTGACCATCGGTACTTGATACCAAACTTCCGTAGTAACTGTTCGAGTTTTCGCTACAAGAGTTTGATGGGATCCCAATGCTCTGATTGGCTTCTGTAGATTTAACATGAACATTTTCTCCATAGGGTTGAAACGTAAGTGCTGATATGATATGTGAAGTGGTTTTTGTTACTACAAAGAAATTTTTTGATCCAGGATACATCTTTCTTTTATCATCAAATATTGTGGTGGATTTTTTAATTTTTAGATGATGTGGAGTTTCTGTATTGACAGTATTCGTG
The DNA here is from genome assembly GCA_002738285.1 of Holacanthella duospinosa. Classification (NCBI taxonomy): domain Eukaryota; kingdom Metazoa; phylum Arthropoda; class Collembola; order Poduromorpha; family Neanuridae; genus Holacanthella; species Holacanthella duospinosa. Next base: position 49,094 of record NIPM01000507.1, read on the forward strand.
TGTATACATTTGTTTGGCCAGATTCCGGTAACAGGGAGACTAGGTAGAGAACCTTTAGAACCTGAGAATTTTCTGAAGAAATGTATTGATGTTTCAACTTCTTTGAAGTAAAAATGACAAAATTGCTCTCGGAATTTGTGACAAGATGCAATATAAGCAAGGGGACTCCTGGAATCAAAAAAACATTATGTATAATAGAATGTTTATTGCAAAAATCAAATATACCTCAAGAAAAAGATGAAAAAAAAAATTTTTTTTTATTCTTGATACCGTTTGGCATAGTGTATCAACTTTTTCCAAAATTACAGAAGAAAGTTATAATACGATTTCTCCCAATGGGGTTACTGAATGTAAGAATCAGACAGATTTAATTTTCGAATTGAAGAGACTTGTAAACAAAAACAAGTTGAGCATAAATATTTTATCAAAATGTTATGCTGAATATACCAAACAGACATCCAAAGTATACCTAATAGAAAGGACTTTGATTATAACCAAGGAAATATAATTGGTCAAGTCTAGCTACACAAGAGGTTGGTCGACGAAATANAAGGAAATATAATTGGTCAAGTCTAGCTACACAAGAGGTTGGTCGACGAAATAATGCAGTAATGTCTTTAATTATGTGCACCATTATTAATGCAAGGGTCAATGTAAAGGTCAAANATCAAAATGTTATGCTGAATATACCAAACAGACATCCAAAGTATACCTAATAGAAAGGACTTTGATTATAACCGAGGAAATATAATTGGTCAAGTCTAGCTACACAAGAGGTTTGATGATTATATAGTCGACGAAATAATGCAGTAATGTCTTTAATTATGTGCACCATTATTAATGCAAGGGTCAATGTAAAGGTCAAANGTCGACGAAATAATGCAGTAATGTCTTTAATTATGTGCACCATTATTAATGCAAGGGTCAATGTAAAGGTCAAATGCAAACGGAGTCTATTTCGACGTTCTGAGAGTTAGTGTAGATATGGACATATTTTGGGCCAAATTTGGCAAAACTATGTTGAATTAAAATTAAAATTAAAATCAAATCTTGAGCTATTTAAACCTTGTTTAAGATAATGCAGTACCTTGTTTAGATTATGAACCCACTCTAACATTTACTGAACCAAAACTTGAACTTATATATGAACTTGAACTTATATATAACTTGAACTTGAATCTTATATATTAATGAACGAATAATCTATTTTATTTCACGAATCGACAAAAAGTGAAATAACTAAACGCATAGTAGCAAATTTTGAAATTTTAAGTAAATACCTGTGTATAAAATTATTACAAATAAGGCAGACCCAAAACACCAACTCTAATCTTCCAATATTATTTGGATAATTGTTGAATATTCTCGTGTGCCTTATATGTTATATGGTTTGTTAGCTCATTGTATTGTTATTCTACTCCGAAAAAAGTCGAGGCCATTCTGAGTTGCGCAGCAACTCACGTAGTCTCAGTCGGCAAAATGAGGTTTACAGCCAGTTCCAGTTGATAAAATTTTTGTGTAAAGAAATACATGTGAAACTTACTCCATATGGTTTGGAATAATGATTTTGTATGAACTTAATAAAATTCAACCAAAAAAATTTTATAATTAACTTACAATTTTACCTACAAAAAGTATTCTAATTTCATGAAGTGATAATAAATAATCAAGAATTGTTGCAAAATTGAAAATATTTTTTGACAAACATGTTTGAAGAAGCATTGTTTAGATTCTGAATTAAAATTAAAAATCAAACCACAAAATAAACAATGTTATATTCTTTGAAGGTTTATTCATTAATTATACTTTAGAATTATGTATAAACTAATTACAACTCTGAAAAATTGGAGCAAAGTGTTTATTTTTGCTAGGTCAAAAATTTTTGTATCGTTCCTGGTACAAATTTTTAGAAACATTTAGGATATAGCTTGTATGAAATTTCAACCAACAAGCTATCTCAACAATTAAAAAAAAATTATTTCTTTTAATTTATTGAAAGTGCGTTAAGACATTTTATAAATAAAAACTTGAGTTAAATTTCACATTTTAAATTAAAAAAAAATGACGTAGTAGAAAATATAAACAAATATTAAACTTCGGTCCAAACATTAACAGAAGTGAAAACTCAATTAAATCTCAAGGTAACCAACCTTTTAATTGGTACAATTTTCAACATTTATACACTTCATAAAAATCGATAATGAAATAAAATCACATAGTGATAGTTGTTATAGGAAAAGGAAATAGATTCACTTTGTATTCATGCACATTTATATACATGATACATTCATATACAATAATAACATCAAGAAAGTTCACAAAATGCATAGACGCGATTTGAATTTCTTTTACTAGTTTATTAGCGAAGAATTTCATTTTTGCCAATTATCCTGATGAAATTTATAGGACTTAAGTTAAGAAAACTTTTCTACGTAACAATATTTTGCCTTAGGATCTTCAACTATTGATTTGAAAGTGTTAACCTTTGTTCAGTAGAATGATTCATGACGGAAAATTAAGTAGTATCCTCCGGCTAATTTATGGAGAATAAACCTTCACACTTTTTTATATACCAACATTTTAAATTCCCCTAGGCTATAACGATGAACCGAAAACTTGCCACTGCATTGGCTCATTTGCATGAATTGCATTCAAAAATGTGGTAGCTATACATTGAATATAGTTATACCTAACAACGATGGAATATTTATTTTACCTATTAACTCATATACATAATTTTTTAGATGTGATTACAATATTTGAAATTAAATANAATGAGGTTTACAGCCAGTTCCAGTTGATAAAATTTTTGTGTAAAGAAATACATGTGAAACTTACTCCATATGCTTTGGAATAATGATTTTGTATGAACTTAATAAAATTCAACCAAAAAAAATTTTATAATTAACTTACAATTTTACCTACAAAAAGTATTCTAATTTCATGAAGTGATAATAAATAATCAAGAATTGTTGCAAAATTGAAAATATTTTTTGACAAACATGTTTGAAGAAGCATTGTTTGGATTCTGAATTAAAATTAAAAATCATACCACAAAATAAACAATGTTATATTCTTTGAAGGTTTATTCATTAATTATACTTTAGAATTATGTATAAACTAATTACAACTCTGAAAAATTGGAGCAAAGTGTTTATTTTTGCTAGGTCAAAAATTTTTGTATCGTTCCTGGTACGAATTTTTAGAAACATTTAGGATATAGCTTGTATGAAATTTCAACCAACAAGTTATCTCAACAATTAAAAAAAGTGAAAACTCAATTAAATTTCAAGGTAACCAACCTTTTAATTGGTACAATTTTCAACATTTATACACTTCATAAAAATCGATAATGAAATAAAATCACATAGTGATAGTTGTTATAGGAAAAGGAAATAGATTCACTTTGTATTCATGCACATTTATATACATGATACATTCATATACAATAATAACATCAAGAAAGTTCACAAAATGCATAGACGCGATTTGAATTTCTTTTACTAGTTTATTAGTGAAGAATTTCATTTTTGCCAATTATCCTGATGAAATTTATAGGACTTGAGTTAAGAAAACTTTTCTACGTAACAATATTTTGCCTTAGGATCTTCAACTATTGATTTGAAAGTGTTAACCATTGTTCAGTAGAATGATTCATGACCGAAAATTTATGGAGAATAAACCTTCACACTTTTTTATATACCAACATTTTAAATTCCCCTAGGCTATAACGATGAACCGAAAACTTGCCACTGCATTGGCTCATTTGTATGAATTGCATTCAAAAATGTGGTAGCTATACATTGAATATAGTTATACCTAACAACAATGGAATATTTATTTTACCTATTAACTCATATACATAATTTTTTAGATGTGATTACAATATTTGAAATTAAATANATGGAATATTTATTTTACCTATTAACTCATATACATAATTTTTTAGATGTGATTACAATATTTGAAATTAAATAACTTATGTTCTGAGTGTCCTACGATTGAAACTGGAAAGTGAAAGCAAATGGGTCAAATTTTTGGGGATGTTGTAAGGCAACGCTCATGTCAAACTAGGATTTAAGGTCGAAACTAGATATTTAGCATTATGCTGGCATAGGGGAATTTCAGTAAGCAAGAATTGATTTAATTCAATGAACGTCATAATTAGTGGAGTTTTCAAAAATCATCAGAGCAATTCACACTCATCTTAATTGAGCAACGTATCCAGTTTCATTCATTGCAAATTTCTCTCCACTTTAAAAATTTTCTGCCAATTTGAGATTAAAATTATGTAGACGACTGTGTGTGAGTGTTTGAATAATCACAACAGCAGTCAATTTAGATAACTGAAGCCAATCACCTTTAAAAATTATTTTAAAGTGAAAATGTNGAATAATCACAACAGCAGTCAATTTAGATAACTGAAGCCAATCACCTTTAAAAATTATTTTAAAGTGAAAATGTTAGATAAATGAAAATCACTTAAACATCACGACACTTTCACTTCAAAGTATTTTTAAAGGTTAATGACTCCATCCATCAAAAGAAAACGCTGTCTTGGTTTTGCAACCTCTCTCATTAAAATTCATCTTTACAATTTTTATCTTAAATTCAAACAAATTTTACCAAANGAATAATCACAACAGCAGTCAATTTAGATAACTGAAGCCAATCACCTTTAAAAATTATTTTAAAGTGAAAATGATAGATAAATGAAAATCACTTAAACATCACAACACTTTCACTTCAAAGTATTTTTAAAGGTTAATGACTCCATCCATCAAAAGAAAACGCTGCCTTGGTTTTGCAACCTCTCTCATTAAAATTCATCTTTACAATTTTTATCTTAAATTCAAACAAATTTTACCAAATTATGAGAACTGTGATATGGTTGAAACTGATTATATTTCTATATAAAGATATTGAGGCAATACCCAATCCCTTGGTTAAATTTTATGAGGAACAGACTTACAAAACTAATTCAGAAATACAAAAGCTTTGAATGGTTGTAAAAACTGAGTATTTTTGTAAAATTTTTATCAAGATATTGCGAAATATTTTATGAAATATATCAACAACACGTAATAGGTATATTTTTCAAAAGGTTGTCCCATCTTGTCGATACCATTTACAGAAATCAAGTGAAACTTTGAAAATAGAAGGAAATTTTGAACACACTAGTAAAAATGTTGTCGAGCATTTTTGTATGATTGTCATGATGTTCGTTGACTATTTACCTTATATCATTTTTATATGATTGTCATGATGTTCGTTGACTATTTACCTTATAGAATTTTTGTATGATTGTCATGATGTTCGTTGACTTTTTACCTTATAATTGAAAATAATTCCTCGATAACCAATTTAGTTAGAGGAATTTTTAACATTAGACCATGACATATATAAACATATTTCGACAGTTTCGAACCCGATAAAAAGTTCATTTATGACTCCCAATGATTAATATNAGAAGGAAATTTTGAACACACTAGTAAAAATGTTGTCGAGCATTTTTGTATGATTGTCATGATGTTCGTTGACATTTACCTTATATCATTTTTGTATGATTGTCATGATGTTCGTTGACTATTTACCTTATAATTGAAAATAATTCCTCGATAACCAATTTAGTTAGAGGAATTTTTAACATTAGACTATGACATATATAAACATATTTCGACAGTTTCGAACCCGATAAAAAGTTCATTTATGACTCCCAATGATTAATATACCTACTTACCACAATACATTAGTATATTAAACCAATGTACAAAAATCCTCACACCCCAATAATTATAGAACGATTGATTTCCGATGATTATTTACAATCAATTTGGGCATATAATCCTCATTTGTTCGATTATTCTCCAACCCTAACACCAATTCTCCAGCAATATCTGGAAACTCGGTATTTACTATATATTAAAGCATCAAATCCCTCCTCTGTGGGAATTTTGTGCCATCCACTTTTAAATACAATTTTCAAATTTGGTGTAAAAAATAAATTAAAAATTTTTGGCAATTTTTAGACCTTTTTGTTTTTAAAATTTTCCTGACGAAATACCATGCTTTCAAGCTAAAATTGCAAAAAATTATGCTTAAATACAGGAAACTTATTTTTCATTTTAGATAGTTTTAATTTGGTTAATCTCGTAAAACTTTTAGTTAAAAATTACCAGCAAATTTAGTTTTGCTAATTTATGAAAAAAAGGTTCTGTTTATATTTCAATAAAATTTAAGCTATTAATCTTTTATTTTGTTTAAATGTCAAATAAAAATTGTCACTATTGATACAAAAACAAACAAGATTTGAATATTTCACGCTTACCAGCAAACGATTTTGCGGTTATTTCATCCAATTATGAAAAAATTGTACCACCCAACCCAAGCTATCGCCATGGAAATTCAGTTGTTTTAGATGTTATTGGAAACATGAAGATTATGAACATGTGTGGTTCAATTCTGCATTTAAGTCAAGACTCACTGTTATGAAGTACGATTTGAGGAAATTGTGCCACCTGTAAACTAGCTTTCATTTCAAGATGACACTGTTTATAATAAAGGAATTCCAATTTCCATTTCAAAGAACATGTATTCATACTAAACCTAGATGACTAAGCAACTTGGACTGGGCTACAGCTCAAAGAACTGATTACATCCACAAAAGTTATAATTTTAAGACAAATCTAGATACGTTTGCAGGTGTTAATCAAATTCTTCAAAATATTTTAGATTTTTTTTTGAAATTGTACTAGACCGGGTAACTATTGTACAAAGATGTTAAGGTGCATTTAATGAGTAGCTTGNAATCTAGATACGTTTGCAGGTGTTAATCAAATTCTTCAAAATATTTTGGATTTTTTTTTGAAATTGTACTAGACCGGGTAACTATTGTACAAAGATGTTAAGGTGCATTTAATGAGTAGCTTGAAAAGAATCCATTAAATTTGTATGAGCGCAAACTAGGGAATCTTCTCTAGTTTAACAAGCTATTGTTAAACAACAAACCCATTCTATGTGTCAATTTACCCTGGACTGACAATGATCTTGTGCTGCATTTTTGGATTTAATTTTCTACTAAACTCAATAAACAGAGGTCCGCATAAATAAGTACACATGGAGAAAGTGTTAACTGCAAAAGATATGTATGAAAAATTAGAAGATTAAAACCCCCGATCTCATTCCATGCTAACTCACATCTAACTAACTTCCTCCATTTGTACTTACTTATGCCCTACCCTGTACAGTGGAGATTGTGGAAATGAGACAACAAAAGAAATACAAATTGGACATAGCGTTGCACAAGAGGACAGATGTTGTTAATGCGGCGTTTATGGATCCCGCCGAAACGATGCACGCCGTGGTTGGCAATGCCTAATCAACCTTCTCTCTTTGCTTAAAAGTGTTGGGGCTCAATACTAATAAAAATTAACGCCAAGATTTCGGTGCCTAGATTTCAAGAGGTCGATTCATTGTGGTAGGAAACACTATCCAGAATTAATATATATTAAAAATCTAAGCATTCAAATCTTTCTTAAATGTCGTTTTGCAGTTTAAAATTTAATGCTACAAATTCTAAATTTAGATTTAACTTAAGGATAGTTAAATCAGCGTCTGTGATATTTCTAATTTACATAACTGTCACCAGTTTTACAGTTTAGTAATACAAAAACCAAAGGGCAAATTCTTTACTATAGAAGCATACTCATTAAAGTCTCGTGTACTACCGATTCACCTATTCAAAATATGCAAATAAGAAATTACTCAAAGTTGAGTGATCTTTGGTTTGTAACTTTAAATTTTCTGATTTAATTTTTCTTACCCAAAGACGAGCAGTGTGTAGTTTGTTGTTGTGGAAATGAGATTGACAATTTTGAAAAACTGCGGTTTCTTTCCAACGTATATTATATTTAGCGTTTCATCTAAAAGATGAGGTATAAGAGTACAAAGGGTGAGAAGTATTTGAATGCATGAGTGCAGGGTTGCGCGTGAGTGGAGATTTCTGGATTTTTTTCTCGTTCTGGTGTATCTTGTTGAATCATATTTTGTCGCCTTGACTCTTTGAGAAACTCGAACATAGCAGAAGACAACAACGAAAACCTATAAATACAACATTGAAATATATGAAACAATCCGAAAGTGGTATAATAGAAGCCAAGAATATTTTGTTCATTGCAATCAATTGAGTTGAACAGGTTTACGCGAGTGGCATTTGCCGCTGCTTCTATTTCCATCATTATATATTCTGTTTACTTGTAAGATTAACTTTTAGCGTTTTCCAACTAATTTTAGCACTAGTACATTATGTGACTTGTTTCTATTAGTTAAATTAAATTCATATAAAACCTTGGTTTGGTTGAAGTGTATTCATTGAAATTGTCATGATAAACTACAAACAGCTTAACTGATGTGTGGTTTATAGAACTGTTGGTGAATCCGTGTAATCGTTGTCTTTATGATGCTAATTTTTCGTTCTTGATGCTTGCTACTGAAACAGCTAAAATCTCTATCATAGGCAGTTCAGTCTTATAGCCAGCAGCTCTACTATTCTTCACTCGATTGCAATCATTAAGCTGCTTGTTATCATACATTGTAAAAGCATGTATTTTTTGATAGGATTTACTGGAGAATAAAAATTTGTTATTGATCTCAACTGTCAACTCATTACTTTGAAATAATTAGCTCACAGAAATAAGTTTTCGTTGGAACAAAAGATTCATATTCCCATCTTTACTTTTGAGGCAGAATTGATAAAAATCTCTATGCTGGTAGCTAGAAAGATTCACTGTGAATCTCAATCTTAATTGGCGTAAATTCCCAGTAGCTTCAATTTATCTAGTTAGTCTATTTCTAAGTGTCAATTATCAAATTATGTCAAGTATATGATCACATTATAATATAATATAATTTTGAGCGTAAAATTGCCGAGTTAGACTATTTCTAGGTGTCTCTAGAAATTCTGCATCTCTTTCCATTTCATTTTGTTATGTCATCCTTATCTCATTGGTGTTCAACATACAATAATTTTACACCTAACTTGGCTGCATTCCACTATTTCTTAAGTTTTTAATTTGGTTTTGAAATCTACATCATTATAATTTTTAGTCTTTTTTGGCGACATTATTTTTCATGCGTATTTAGTGAAATTTTAATGAAATAACTATTTAAGGTAGTCTTGACTCAAATAATAGCATACCGCGTATGTACATAGTCCCATTTCGACACCGTACATTCCATACGCCAATGATTCGAATTTGTCCAGTTCCCGTTGAATTAAATATATATCAAATTCCTTGAATTTAGTCTGAGTGTGTCTGATTCTGGTAAGATGAAAAGCAGTCCAGGATTGGGCAATTGTGAGTCCAATTCCAATACACATACTCCATAAGGACCATTTCGTTGCATTTAAGACGCAAAAGTCATCTTTTTTTTTCCAACAAACACGCCTGTTTAAAAAATAATTAAATTTAGTTTCAGTATGATAAATATTCTCATGCAGTGATGCTAATAACAGTGAAATTTGTACCTGTATCTAAGGATTGCAATGCTAGCAGTAATAAATATGAAAAATAAATTTCCAAAATTTCCAACCACTTGTTGCAGAAGCTTCCATTGATTCACATCGTCGTAGGAGAGAAATATTTCTTCTTTCAAGACTANGAGCTTCCATTGATTCACATCGTCGTAGGAGAGAAATATTTCTTCTTTCAAGACTAGAAGCGAAATAGACAAATAAATAATTTTTATATCAGAGGTAGGTTATCACCCATTCTAATATTCTGGAGAGAGTAGTTATTTAAGTAATTCTAGACATCAAATTTTTCTAATTCACTCTATANATCTAAGGATTGCAATGCTAGCAGTAATAAATATGAAAAATAAATTTCCAAAATTTCCAACCACTTGTTGCAGAAGCTTCCATTGATTCACATCGTCGTAGGAGAGAAATATTTCTTCCTTCAAGACTAGAAGCGAAATAGACAAATAAATAATTTTTATATCAGAGGTAGGTTATGACCCATTCTAATATTCTGGAGAGAGTAGTTATTTAAGTAATTCTAGACATCAAATTTTTCTAATTCACTCTATANACCCATTCTAATATTCTGGAGAGAGTAGTTATTTAAGTAATTCTAGACATCAAATTTTTCTAATTCACTCTATAGATCCCCCAACAACACAGTACACTATGTCCCCACAAATCCCCACTTTATTTTTCAATAGAACAAAAAATTTGACACATGTGAGCCAAATATAGGTGAAGTGTCGGAGTAAAAACGAAAATATGGAGGGAGATAAGCTAATCATAAAGTCCGTCCTTTTAATTCTGTTTCAAGTTGTTAGGTATTTTTCAATTTCAAAAATTGTTGATTCAATTTAAGGTAAAATTCCACCCTTAGGCTTGAATTTTGTTTTTGTATGAACTAAACTTAAACTGCATTTACCCAAATCACGTTCAACTTTAGAAAAATTTAATTTAAAAAACAAACATAATTTTAATTTTAAATTAGTTTAAAAAAAAGTTTTATATTAATTTTTGTAACATTGTTTATGAATTTCATGCTGATTTCGGCATTTGGGTTGGAACACGAAATAAAAATTGGCNTAATTTTTGTAACATTGTTTATGAATTTCATGCTGATTTCGGCATTTGGGTTGGAACACGAAATAAAAATTGGCATTCTTCCCTCTCAGACTTTATTCGTTAACTTTTTCTGCTTTTCGTTTCGTTTTCGTTTCGCTGTTTCTATTTTAGTTTCGTTTCAGTTACTAAATTCGCTTTGTTTCCATTTCCATTAAAATCCAAATAAACTGCAACAAAATCTAGTCACTAGGATCAGAGACTTAGTAGAAACACTGCCATGTGACAGAATACCAATAACTATTAGTTAAAAAAATGGTTAACACTTTATCACAAAGTTATACAAATTGTGCAACACCAGCTTCTATTATATGCTTCTAGTTAGTTCACTTCTAAGTCAATTATTAAGTATGACATGTTCTATGAGCAAATACTCTATAATCCTATTATATTCTTTCAACTGACACCGTATTTTAACTTACTGAGTATTCTACATGACTACATGACTATCGGTTGCAACCTGAAGTCACAAAGAATAATTATCTAGATTGTACGTTGTTTCGAATCTAATTGGAAATACTTTTTTTTAATTTAACATCAATGCATATGATTTCATTAGGTACCTTGTGACTTCTACTTTTGGAATGGCAAAATTGTTTCATTACCTCTAATAAATAATTCTTACCTGTGCCGAAGTGTACAGGAATAGCAATCACACCCACGAAAATATGAGAGACAGAGTCCAGCAACAGCAACCAGTTTACCAAATGGCGAAGCTTTTTCCGACGCACAAAAATAAGAATTGTTGTTCCATTCACTAGAGAAAGAAAACGTTGTTTGAGCAATATAAATTAATTGTGAACAAGGGAATAATTTAGTAAAAAGGGTCGTATACCTTTGTGTACATTTACTTAAACCTAAAGACATATTTAACATCTTACAAAACAAGATATCTATTCGTTGCCAATATGGGCGACTAAACTGACCTTACATTAATCTACACCGTAGTAGGGATTTCAGTAATGTAAAGTCGAGGCCACTCGGAGAAAGATAGCAGCATCGCGTATAGTCCCAAGATCCAAAAGTCGGTGAAAGTGATTTTTACGGCTCAGTTCCGGTTGATCAAATTTTTATGTAAGGAAATGCATATGAAACTTATTCTGTATTATTTTGATAAGATGATATGAATGAATTTAATTAAATTCAATCTTGAAACAAATTTTTTTAAATCGACATAATTNATCTTGAAAGAAATTTTTTTAAATCGACATAATTACAATTTTTCTTACGGAAAGTATTTTAATTTTATGAAGTGATAATAATGAAACCGCGACTACTGGAAAATAAATGATTGAATGAAATTGACAATGATAAGTCATTAAATTATTAGTGGTAAGTGAGTTTGTGAAAGTTTTCTTAGTTATTATTTGTTATAAAACTTATAAAAAGTTGTTATTTGGTTTTCTAAGGTCGAAATGGCGAGGGAAAGATTTGTTCATTTAATTTAGAGCTACAATTTAGAAAAAGGGTTGTTCTTTTCTAACATAAATATTTTCTTGCAGCTGATAAAATCTGACACTTCCACTGTTTGAAGTATTTGCTGCGTTAATTGTGAAACGTTTGTAGTTGGGAAGAAGGAACACGCATAGTTTTTGTCGAATTCACATACAATTCAAAATATGTTCTAATTTTAGCATTTAGACTAAAATGACCGATTATCTTAGGACGGTACGGAGAATTGCAGCGATATCCTCCTGCAAACCTCAATTGTAGGAATTGGAGTGTACCAGATGCTAATGTGAATAANGGAGAATTGCAGCGATATCCTCCTGCAAACCTCAATTGTAGGAATTGGAGTGTACCAGATGCTAATGTGAATAACATCTTCATCAAATTAAAACGCTATGCTTCTCCGAGTGGCCTATATTTGAATTCCTTATGATAACAAATTAACGCAGCTCAAATTTTTCATCCCTACCATACTCATAAACCTCATTATTTCGTTTATTTTTCGATAAAACCGATAGCCATTTGTCAAAAAACACAAAGTTTAGCATTTTTCAGTCAGTCTTTGGTTTTATGGTCAGAAGGTTATTTTTACACGACGTGCTTCTTGCTGCAGAGCGTTTCATGTTTATAAAATATATCCAGCAATATTAATTTTGTGATTTTTTTTTCGTTCCATATACCTTTTCTTGTTTGTCGGCAAACTCATTAATAAATAAATTAACGTCTTTTGTCAAATTTTTATCAAATTTAGAGAAAGATAGAAAATGCATATTAGTTGGATGAATTGTTCTACTCAGATATTATTCCAATATTTAAAAAAATTTTTTAAATAAAAATTATCTTAATTTTTAGTGATGAAATTTTGTGACAACACATCTTTGTTACACAAAAATTTATAATACTAAAATTACTTTTTTGAAATACAACTTTTTGGAATAAATAAATTACACTCTTTCGTATGAGGTTATGTGCATTTTGGATGATCAGGCTAACCATGAAAAATTANTAGAGAAAGATAGAAAATGCATATTAGTTGGATGAATTGTTCTACTCAGATATTATTCCAATATTTAAAAAAAATTTTAAATAAAAATTATCTTAATTTTTAGTGATGAAATTTTGTGACAACACATCTTTGTTAGACAAAAATTTATAATACTAAAATTACTTTTTTGAAATACAACTTTCTNTATAATACTAAAATTACTTTTTTGAAATACAACTTTCTGGAATAAATAAATTACACTCTTTCGTATGAGGTTATGTGCATTTTGGATGATCAGGCTAACCATGAAAAATTATGCGAAGTTAAGTGTGTGTGAAGAAAAACATGCACAGAGAGGAAACAAATCTAGATCAGAAGAATACATAAGTTACACAAGTCAGGATGTTGAGCAAAATACCACATTAGCATGGTACTTAGTCTGTGAATCTACCCGTAACTTCTGGAGGTTACGAAATTGAAGAAATTTGGTACTGAAGTACTATTTGATAAACTTCAAATTTTGCACAAGTGTTGCCCATGCTGTTCTAGACAATACTTAAATTGAAATCTATTTAAAAAATATTTACTTGTGACATCCAGAGGTCACATAATTTCAACATTACGGATTCAGAAGGAATGATATGATTGACATCAAATTTTCTCTAATTGCCCTTTTAAGAAATGCTTAAATATGGCACCATCTTGTAGAAAATTGCGTATTTAGAGACTCTAACGGTCTCTAAAATGTAACATCAAAGAGTCAGAGAGAACCGTGCGATTGATTCCAAATTTCTTGAAGTGNATTACGGATTCAGAAGGAATGATATGATTGACATCAAATTTTCTCTAATTGCCCTTTTAAGAAATGCTTAAATGTGGCACCATCCTGTAGAAAATTGCGTGTTGCCTCTAACGGTCTCTAAAATGTAACATCAAAGAGTCAGAGAGAACCGTGCGATTGATTCCAAATTTCTTGAAGTGNCTCTAACGGTCTCTAAAATGTAACATCAAAGAGTCAGAGAGAACCGTGCGATTGATTCCAAATTTCTTGAAGTGCCTTAGTAAGGAATATTAAAGTCGAATCATACAATATAAGGGTTCTTAATTAAGGCATTTGGAATACTTGCAAAAAGTTGGTAAGCATGTATGTGTTTTTAACCCCGTGATGTTAATATATGGTGGCCAATAGAGGTTGCATGTCAATTGTTACACGACTTTGTTCTATTCAAGTGTTAAAATGGTAGGGAATGCATCACACTTATAAAGTATTAAGTCCGACAGGTCATTCCAACGACGTTGTGCTGAACTAATATTACCTCTAGATGTCACACGCCAATTTTTTTCTATTTCGTTCCACTTAAAAACTATTAAAAAGTGGGGGATGTAATTTGCATCCCTATGTAAACCTTGGAGTTTATTTCACGAGTTTTTCCGACGTGGTGGGATTTGTTTTTGTGGACACAAGTCAATTTTTACCGGACGATTTGCCGTTTACCGTTCCCTGGGATGGCATGTGTAAAATTTAATCGAGATTGCTATTCAGAAGTTCCAGTGCTAAATGAGGTGACCTCATCAGATCAAAGGTCAATTTTAAGAAATATTTTGCATGCCAATCCTGTTTTACTTCTCCTGATTAATAACCAAAGATGACTCCCATATTTGATTTATGACCCCTTCCGATCTGGTTATATTTGAATTCCTCTTTACAAAAAAATTGTATGATGAAATACTTCTGCTCGCCCAAATTTAACTTAAATTGTATAACGTTTTAGTAGTATCCTATTGGCGAATAGGATAGCTAAAAGTATGTTGTGAAGAGTGGTAAAGATATACCTAAATACGTATCAGGTGAAATGAACTGCCTGAACGCGACATCACAGTTCGTACCATTACATAATTGTGTAATTACCAATTACACAATTGCAATTACAATTAGTGATTAAAATTACATTGCAATGACCATTACTTCCTGAATAAAGTAATTGTAATTATAAAATTCTGAGCTCAAATGTAATGTGTGTAAAGAGTTATTAGATAAATTTTATGAATCGATAATTAAAATTATTACAATTTACACAAGCCAGATCAACAAAATGATGAGAAAAGGCTAATATTAGTACTAATGTTGTGGTTCTGGACAATGTTTGTGAAAAGCTTTCTTGTCTTACTAACTTCCTGTTTACAGTTCTGAAGAATTATTCTCTTTTCTACTGCGCTTAAGTAAAATATATCGGCTAATTTCGACCTTGGTAAGTTTTCTATTCTGAGCTTGCGATTGATGAAAAATCTTTGAAAAATCATTTATGTCATTTAAAAAATGTTACAAATTTTCATCAACATATGCAAATGCATAGGTTAGGGCAACTTGTGTTTGGGTTACAAAATCTTATAGAGTACTAGAATTGTTACCAGCTAAAATTTAGACATTAATAGTTTACCAAAGTAATAAATTAGTAAATTAATTCCAAAC
Organism: Holacanthella duospinosa; assembly: GCA_002738285.1. Classification (NCBI taxonomy): domain Eukaryota; kingdom Metazoa; phylum Arthropoda; class Collembola; order Poduromorpha; family Neanuridae; genus Holacanthella; species Holacanthella duospinosa. The sequence goes on from NIPM01000507.1 coordinate 64,640, forward strand.
TATTTACTCTTTTTAGAGACTCCATCAGATGATATATTTGTAAAACTAAGAATGNTTAGTAAATTAATTCCAAACTATTTACTCTTTTTAGAGACTCCATCAGATGATATATTTGTAAAACTAAGAATAATAAGTAGTTGAAACGAAAGTAATTATCGATTACACAATTACTATTACAAGTAATCGTTTACTGTAATGGTTAATTGATTACATTTGGAGAGTAACTGTAATTATGATTGTAGTTGATGCAAACCTGAACATGTAATTGTATAAATTGTAATCCAATTGTATTTCTGTTGTAATTGTCCTAACTGTGCGCACCATCTTTAGCGACATTCATCGGAGCTCACGGATGGAAAAAGTTTGTTTTATCTCATTCTTCTTCACCGTATAGTCGGAAATATTATGTACTTAAAATATATATTACAGAAAATATGTTGAGTGAAGTTAGGTTATATCCTCCCAGAAACAATTCTTTAGCGATGAAACTTTCCGGAAATTTACAAAATGGAATTTTATTGATGAAACTTATATAACTGATTCGAAAGAATTTTGAGATTGGAAACAAACTTTTTTTTTGAATAAATCATGCTTTTTTACATTAATAATGCACATACAAATTCGAAACTGACTATTGTTCAATCTTCTACTCATAATGTCATTGAGGTCATTCACCCTTGAGATACACTCACGGATATATGTAAAAACAGTTATACGCACCAAATGAATATTACTTCAATTCTAAGTAGTTCGATCAACGATAGAAATGGATAAACGAATTTCTATATTGTATATTGTTATTGATTTTTGATTTTAGCAAATTGTTTATTTTGGTATCGAAAGTGTTTGATATAATTTCATTATATCTCATTAAAAAGTTTTTCTTATACACTANGTCATTATATCTCATTAAAAAGTTTTTCTTATACACTATTGTTATATCCTAATTCACTAAATTATTATATGGCAAATGTATACTTTTTTTTCTGTACTTAATTATTGTGTTGACTTTATTAANTTAGTAAATTAATTCCAAACTATTTACTCTTTTTAGAGACTCCATCAGATGATATATTTGTAAAACTAAGAATGATAAGTAGTTGAAACGAAAGTAATTATCGATTACACAATTATTATTACAAGTAATCGTTTACTGTAATGGTTAATTGATTACATTTGGAGAGTAACTGTAATTATGATTGTAGTTGATGCAAACCTGAACATGTAATTGTATAAATTGTAATCCAATTGTATTTCTGTTGTAATTGTCCTAACTGTGCGCACCATCTTTAGCGACATTCATCGGAGCTCACGGATGGAAAAAGTTTGTTTTATCTCATTCTTCTTCACCGTATAGTCGGAAATATTATGTACTTAAAATATATATTACAGAAAATATGTTGAGTGAAGTTAGGTTATATCCTCCCAGAAACAATTCTTTAGCGATGAAACTTTCAGGAAATTTACAAAATGGAATTTTATTGATGAAACTTATATAACTGATTCGAAAGAATTTTGAGATTGGAAACAAACTTTTTTTTTGAATAAATCATGCTTTTTTACATTAATAATGCACATACAAATTCGAAACTGACTATTGTTCAATCTTCTACTCATAATGTCATTAAGGTCATTCACCCTTGAGATACACTCACGGATATATGTAAAAACAGTTATATGCACCAAATGAATATTACTTCAATTCTAAGTAGTTCGATCAACGATAGAAATGGATAAACGAATTTCTATATTGTATATTGTTATTGATTTTTGATTTTAGCAAATTGTTTATTTTGGTATCGAAAGTGTTTGATATAATTTCATTATATCTCATTAAAAAGTTTTTCTTATACACTATTGTTATATACACTAATTCACTAAATTATTATATGGCAAATGTATACTTTTTTTTCTGTACTTAATTATTGTGTTGACTTTATTAANCTAATTCACTAAATTATTATATGGCAAATGTATACTTTTTTTTCTGTACTTAATTATTGTGTTGACTTTATTAAATGTTATACATGAACTGATTAAATACTATTTACTCATGAATTTTAATAATTTAACTACATATGCTTACGTGGAATGCCAATGAAGAAAGTAACACCAAGGATGAATGTTGACAAACAAAACGACCAAATTGGAATAGTTACATTTTCCGAGAATGTGGTATTACTATTGTTGAGATAGTTTTGTTCCATATTCCCATTGGTTATTGATCTTAATAAATTACTTGTTGTACTCCTCTTCCATTGACTGCGAATGAGAGAGTGAAAGCAAACTTTTCTCTCATCGAAGTACACTTTCTCCCTTCCTCCAAATATAGATAAAGGACTTTGTTTTCAGGAAAAAGCGATCCAAACTCATAAAAATGTCTACAAATACGCTCATCATTGTCAGATACACTTTACTTAGTCTTCATTGTTTTCATTGTTTTTCCAACATAAACCAAGCAACAGGATGGATTAAAACGTGAGTGTATAAAATTGTACAAAAATGTGTATATCGAAACCCAATTTTTATGTAAAATATTACAAATATAGTACATTCGATGCTATTGTTCAACCCAGCTCGTTAGGTTTAAATTTTTTTTTGGTTAAAAGAGGTTTAACCATTTGGAAATTTTACACACATATGCATAGTTCGCGAGAAAAAAATTTTTTTTTTAAATTTATTCAGTATTATTTATAGATATCACAAATGGATTTTTTGACGTCTATCGGCGCAACAGCCAAAAATGTTGGTAAATGTGAACCCAATTAGTGAAGGAAATGCATTTGATAAGGAATTGTGTTCAACACGGAAAAATGTTGTCACTGGGTAGAGATAGTTGAAGTCAACAAATTAAAATTAGACTGTAAGCTCGGCGAGACGTAGATGGCTGTAGTATGGTACAATTCAGACAGATAGCAGATAGATTTAAACCTAAGTATACATACCAAAGAGGTGTGAAAAATGGCCACAATTATAAGGTAGGAAAGTGAAGTGGTAAGAATTACATACCGATGTACTATATGCATAAGTTATACTCTGGAAAGCTTGATACGAAAAGCCTGTTTTTCCAGATGATCAAAATTTCAAAACAAATATTGTTATTGTAAAAACCGGGGTAAATTAGAATCCCCTTCCACATACGAATTGCTCTGGGGATTTTGGAAGATGAACTAACAAAAATTAAAAAAAAAATTTCCTTCGGTTAGCAGCCTCAGTTATTTATTTTTTTATGGACCATTTTGGGGTTACAGGATATTAGATTAGTCGTACCTGTCTAGTTGTCCGTTTGTATGTCTTTTCGAACTTGCGAAATGCCCGTACTCTTTTAAGCTATTTCAAGAATCTCTAGCTTTTTCAATATAACAGCCAATTCTTGCAATTTGTAAAATAGATATGTTACTGTGTTTTTTATTACGAACGGTCTATACAGGTGATAAGTTAAACATTCATGAGAGGCACCAGCCCATCGTTTACTGGTGGGCAGCACTGGGTTGTCGTCAGTTAGCTGTTTTGTACGTTCCATAAAAGATTACTTGTACAACTTTAAATAATTAAATAAAAATTGGGACTGAATGGAAGAGTATTTTGATTTTCCTATCTTATACAATTACATTAACGACCGTTTTACGCTTCCGCTTCATCCCTTTCTCATCTTTTAGGAGGCCGTTGTCGTGACGTCCTTTCTTATATTTATATGTTTATGGTTTCGCTGAATGTTAGTTGGATGAAAAATCATTCAACGTTCGTACCAATCCTCTTCTAATTTTGTTGAAGGAAGTATATATTGAAAAATGATCTATTCAAGAAGAAAAAGTATCTCTTAGTTCAACTTCTGTTGGAGAAGATGAGGACGAGATGAAGATGAGAAAAATTGAAAGCATAGATTGTTTTACTCAAACAAACTTTTATCCGATGATCGTCCGAGCAACGACCGGACAATCATCTGATGAAGCATAAATTGAATAATCTGCCGCTCATCAGGCGAAACGCCGAAGGAACATCAGATGCGGCGGAAGTATAAAACGGGCGTAAGTAATAATTTACAATTTAATTTTTCAAATTGATTCAAGCGAATTATACTTAAGCAACTATATAAAGCAAACTAAAATTTAACTCAACAGAGAAGTATTAGGCTACGATGTTTGGAAGCTATTTCTACCCTGTGGTGGTATATTTAGAAATGGATAATGCTTGGGTGTGGTTGGCTGATGGGTAATTGGTATGGGGAAGCTCGCATTTTGGAGTTGGCTACTGACGTGAGCCATCAGAACCACATGGCTTTATTGGTTTGAAATCTCTTCCAATTGCAGTTGAGATTGTAACTAGTATAAATAGGTACTTCAGTTACAAATAGTGTTCTCCATAACTCCGGGTTTAGCCGGAGTCGGAGTCACTGACTCCGACTCCCAGAAAATTTTGGAGTGGCTCCGGAGTCACTGACTCCGACTCTTTAAAAATAAGGAGTGACTCCGGAGTCAAAATTCACATTTACTTAGATTTCGCAAATACATATTATGTACATGGTTCTTATTGTGTGGAGATGGGGCAGTTGTGAAAAGAATTCCATTTAAAAAAAAATCAAAATTCATCTAAAAGTCGGCAAATTAAGGACAAAAGTCTATAAAAACAGTAAATTAAGTTAGAAAGTTATCATGAGAGAGGTCAATGAATTGAAACTAATTTGTGAAAGACTTGCCGACATTTGTCCTGCTCTTGTTTACGTATTAGTCTTAAAATTTAAGTCTTAAAAATTAAGTCTTAAAAATTAAGTCTTAAAAATTAGTAAACAATTTCTAATTTTGATTTGTCGGATTCTTCGTCGGCATGCCTCCATTATTTAAAATATTTAAATTTTAAAATGCTCCTAAAAGTAGGAGCAAAGCAACTGTATATTGCAGCTACACTATATTAAGCAGCAGAGCTGTTAATTAAAGCGGCCCCTATATATAGCAGCAGAGCTGCAATATTTAGTGTATCATACCTTACTGACATACGTGTATTCTGTTTGTGATGTAATGCTATATGAGTTCTGCGCATGACATTTTTTTGGAGCTGACTCCAATTGTGTGGAGTCGACTCCGGAGTCATTGACTCCGACTCCTTGTTTGCATATGCCTGCTCCGGAGTCATCGACTCCGACTCCATAGCAAACCACGGGTGACTCCGGAGTCGGAGTCAAGGAGTCGACTCCGACTCCGACTCCGGAGTCGGAGTCATGGAGAACACTAGTTTCTAACATTTCATGCCTCTGTTTGGTATCAGATGTCTTCACTAATCGCTACCTAGGGTTTCATGGTATGATATTGTTCATGAATTGTTGAAAGGTTTTTCGGTTGATTGTGATTTATACCGTTGCAATAGAAACACAAATACGTCAATACCGTAAACACCACCTCGTTCCGGAATTTAAGTTTAATAAATTTGGTGAGTTTTCATGTATTAGTAACTTATAATCAATTTTATAACTCATCAACAAATACAATATTAAAACTAATGATCTAAATTTAATTACGATACACCGCAAAAATTAACTTTTTTGAAGATAGTTTCACATAATGTGGTCCGTGCATTAAGTATTGAGACACCACGTAAAACTAAAAAATCCCAAGTAGTTGGCCTACTTTTACTTCCTTATTTTGTCACCTGGGAAAATTTAATGGTAGCAAATATTGGAGTTTTGTTTGTATCTTGGTTCTTCACAAACTCCTTCCTACTTATTTTTTTCATATCATCCAAAAGGTTGATGAACTCTTTAGTCCACCAAGATATCCTGAGGAATCCAAAGTTTTTGAATATAGATGGAGAAATGCTTTCGAAGTATTGATTGCTTAAACTAATTTTTATTCTTTCCAACTTTTCCTTATCAGTATTTTTTACCGCTTGAATCTTTTTCATGCTACAGTTGATGAAGAATGAACTGTATGGTACAGAAATAGAAAAAATAATGTACTAAAGTACAAGTGAGTTTTAAGAAATAAAACTGGAAGTGTTTGTTATTTGTTTTGGAAAACGACAGGTGAAACTCCTGACAACTATACTTCACAAGTGAAAGCAACTGGTTTTTCACCAAAGAATAAATTTTATTATTATCCTGAGAAAAGTTCTTGAAAAGTCCAATTCATACAGGATACGGGAAGAATCAGTTTACGTATATATATGACACACTTCAAACCATAAATATCAAAAGAAATTCTGAATGTTTTTGTTGAGTATAGCAGCTTAAAAATATGTTGAAAGAGTTTAGAGAGTTAAATATTTTTTTGTGTTCTTCTTTACGCATAAAAAATTTGATAATTTTGTTGAAATTTTATTTAATTTAGTATATTTATAATAAAAAATATCACGGATTTAGATATGGGTATAAAACTATTATTCCATACGGCTTTCATTAAAAAAACTGATGTTCGGTTTCAGTTTCTTTTTAATTTCACAGGAAAGATGGTAACCATGTGAAAGAAACCGAAAATATTGCAAAAATAAAAACCATGTCAAAAATTTAGAAACACCAAACCGTTACGAAAATTAAATTGACTATTTGCTAAAAGCATAAAAGTCTTGCCTACGTGCTAAAAGCCTTACATAATATTCACCAGTCTAAAAATGTTTACCGTTTTCTTGCTTTATTCAACTGGTAGGGAAAAAGTTGTTTCTTGAGTTCTTGCAGATTACAGATATTAAAAAAATTTTATTTTTATGGAAAATATCGTTGAACAGAAAGATGGTTATCAAAATTTTGAAAACATATTAGTGAATTTTTTCATACCAATGCGCCAAAATAAAAATAAACTTTTTAATCTTGTGCTGCCAGGAAATTTAGAAAATCAGACAATATTTAATACCTGGAAATATACATATCCTTTAATGCCTAGTTTACATATTCCAAGGTTATGATGATGAATATTATATTATATAATACTGAAGCCCAGTTCTATGCGTCAAATATATTACTTTTGATTACTAGGACATTTTCCTATGCAAAATTACAAACAACGTCTGAGTTCAATTCGAACTATTCGAAAATCATTGCAAACTAATAGAATTTAACTTTTATACATAAACGTCCAATATAGATGTAAGCGTAAATTACGCACTTACAATACTTACTGAGCATGTAGAAGTCTTCCGCTCAAGACAATGCGTATGCGCAATGAGCAATTCTCATATAAGCGTAAAATTTCCAAGTAAATATTCGCAGTATAAATGCAATACTGACTGCGCATGTAATAGCTTTTTGCGCACGTACAATGCTCAATGCACATATAACCGTCCAATGACCATGTAAACATATATGGCCCACTTTAGGTACATACTGCGCATTTCGACGTCCAATGCGTACGTACAATGTGCATTGCGTGCTTACAAAAGCTTGATGCATAGGCTACAGGGTACTGAAAACCACATTCCGTTTATTCATCTATTACTTCTGGGAGTATTCGAATTATCATTTAACAAAAATTTCTATAAGGTAAAATTCAAGTTCACGGAAACGTTGAACAAAGTAGGTCAAAGTTGACAATATAGCTTATCTTTGGACTTCTCTGTTCCTAGTTGATATCATATCTAAAACTCCATTTCGATCAGTCTAGTTGTACTTGAGATAAAGGACCGATAAATCGACGGACGGATAGAAAAGATCCATGATCTGTTTCAACACATAAAACTGAAATCTTAAATTTAACTGGCTCCATCTGTCATGCACCACGTCTACATATGATTAACTGTATGAGATGGAGGAGTTATGAGTTTTATGATGATAGGAAAATAATAAAAGTCATATTCTGCCTTTCACAAATTTTTTATAACAATACGTCAATAATCACTTTTCCCCACTAAGCTGAAAAATTTATAATCTACTCATTTTAAAAAATTGTGCGGACTATTAATAGTCTCTGTGCCTTTTTACATAACAACCCTGTTATGACTTAACTTAACCTACATTTGTAGGAAAAATAAACGTAAATTAAATAAATAAAGCCTTCCTATATAAACTTAAAAATACTAGGTTTGTAGTAATTTTTTTCAACATAAGAGATAATTCCTTTTGAATTAACATAATTTTTATCTCTCATGAAAGAAAAGAGACAAAAATAATATTCCTAGTAACTAATACTATTGACAAGAAATAAATACTACCAGTAACAAAAAAAATGAATAAAACATAAATGAAATAAATTTAAAAAAAAATTATTACTTTACATAATTATAATTAAGCTAAGCAACAAACTAAAGGAGGGAAGGTAACTAAGGTAGAACCTTTTANATGAATAAAACATAAATGAAATAAACTTTAAAAAAATTTATTACTTTACATAATTATAATTAAGCTAAGCAACAAACTAAAGGAGGGAAGGTAACTAAGGTAGAACCTTTTATGCTTCTACCTTATCCCGTCACATTATCCCTTTTTCTATTTTTATCAATATTCTTATTGCTTAGGCTGATTTTGGGGCAATTTTAGGACAGTCCTTTATAATATACTTCTTTTCCTTATGTTAGTAGCTTGCCCTGTTGAGGAAAATTTTCCTCCTCCTTGGGGCGTTGATTCCTCTAGGTAGGTTTATTGGACCACGTGGGTTCTGGCGTGGTGAGGGGGTAGAGCACGTGTCGTTGGCACCCTGTTAGGTGTGTGGGTTATCACATCGTTACCTTTTTGATGATTTCAATGTTCTTAGGTTTGGCCCGTGGTGACATTGGGGTTTGACCTTGACCAACTTCTTCTGCCCAGAGGCTTTGCACTCGAAACAGCCCGCTTCTCAATGGCCACATCATCTAGTACAGTGATTTTATCGCAAAAACTTTCCGCTTAGTCCATAATCTCCATTTCCATAGTTTTGTTACTTGTAACCAGAAAAATTAATTACAAGGAAAATACATTTCTAATCACTGCTAACATATATAAGTGCCTTCTACTAACACATAATAGGTGTGATTTTGACTAACCAAATCTATAGCTTATATAACTTAGTTTTCATATACCTTACTTTCTACAGCTAACAAATTTGTTCACCAAGAATAAGGTGAATATCTTCTGGGTGGCCTCATAGAGTTTGTTGAACGGCGCAGGGTTCTGAACAAAAAATTGACTTTCTGATAATTGGCTATCTTTACTTTGCCAGTCAGCCCTTTTTTACTTCTTCCGGATGGGCTAGAAGCGTCTTTTTCGTGACCGTTTTCGGTCAACGGATAAATTTTTTGTACTGGGGTCGTTAATAGACTAATTGCATTTTGACTATTTAATGAATAATTTGGGCCAATTTTTCGCCTTGAGAAACTATTTTTTTTTTCAAATTTGGAAATTGCATCAAGGATGAGGGAAAGGAAATTTCAGTGTTGGGTTTAAATTTGCCTTGCTGGGCATACCTGAGCAATCGTTCAATTATACTGTTTTCAAACGAACTATGGTATTTTACCAAATCGTTTACCTGGACAACAATATGTCTCATCCTTTTTGTATTTTATTAGCCTTGTTTTATAATCTACGGTTCCTAACAACCTGACCTATAACTTCTTAAGCACCCGTTTTCTGTGCTAAAAATGCCTGTGTAAGGCCCATTTTCGTTACAGGCATAATGCGTAGTACTTTTTCACCAACAGAAAATTGAGTAGAAACGCTTTCTTATCGAACCTATCTTTTGAATTTTTATGCGACTTTCGTGAATTATGCTTACCTCGGCAACTAACTATGTCTAGATCTTTTGGAATCTGTCTTGCAATTTCCAAAGCATTTCTCAATGACAGAATTAGATCAATAGGTAGCTTAGGTTCTCGACCATGCCCTAAGTAAAATGGACTAAACGCAGTAAACTCATTTTGGGTAGCATTATATGTGAATGTAGCGGTTGCTATGCATAAGTCCCAATCAGTCAAATCTGGTTTTACGAATTTGGCAATAATCCTGTTTAAAATTTTATTATACCTCTCAGTAATTCCATTGCTTTGTGGGTGATAGGGTGTCGTAAAACGTAACTTAGTATATAAAAATTTGTCGCCAATAGAACCACCGCTGTGATTGCGCGGAAGCAATCACTACCGTCATTGTGGCGTATCGCTAGCTTTGCCTCACTTTGCAATATCTGCGAACGCGCCTAGTCTCTAACTCCGACGTTTCGAAACCTTAGTTTTACTTGATTTTGAAGGAAATTTTTTTTACAATGTTTCCATAAATTCTGTCTTGAGGCTCACGACATTTGACGTGAGGAGCAGTTTTGAATTGTCATTAGCGGGTAAAAATAGTATAAAAGCAAACAATCATTTGGTTTTACTTGACGTATAGAATGCATTCTCTTGTCAAATACAAGTATAATTTATGTAATATAATATAATAATAAGTTAATATAATAATAAGTTTTAATATATATTATAACTTATGACTTATGTTCAGTTATAATTCATAAGTAAGACAATTTTGGGTGTACAACAGTTCAATATTTTGTGACGAAATTGAAAAGAATTCTTCAAAGTCTTTATCCTAAAACTATATGGTTGAAAAATAATTTGGATACGACAATACCTTGCGAAAGTGATGGTTGTTTAATGAGTTTAACCTTTCAGGTTGACACTTAAGGAGATTATAAAGAAACAATTTTCAAACCAGACATCTTTGCAAATTTTATTTGNTAATATAATAATAAGTTAATATAATAATAAGTTTTAATATATATTATAACTTATGACTTATGTTCAGTTATAATTCATAAGTAAGACAATTTTGAGTGTACAACAGTTCAATATTTTGTGATGAAATTGAAAAGAATTCTTCAAAGTCTTTATCCTAAAACTATATGGTTGAAAAATAATTTGGATACGACAATACCTTGCGAAAGTGATGGTTGTTTAATGAGTTTAACCTTTCAGGTTGACACTTAAGGAGATTATAAAGAAACAATTTTCAAACCAGACATCTTTGCAAATTTTATTTGATGTTTGAATAAAATACAAATAAGTGTAAATTGATATATGAGCTTAAAAAGTTCAAAGTCAGTGCAAAAATAGTTCAAATATAAACAATAGAAATAAACTTTTCCGAAGTAATAAATGAATTACTGGTAGTTGACACTTGTTGAATATTATGGATTACATACCATAGGAGAAAGTTAGATTTGACGACTTTACATGAAGGAAACTGAAATGCAATATTTAAAGTGAAAAGAACAGAATTATTCGGTAAGTCCATTTTGAATATACTGTACCATTTCCTCCTATTTCAAACTTTGTGGTTGGAGAATGATTTACGTTTGGTAATGCTTATGAATTAACGTCTAAAAGAGGAATAGAAAAACTAAAGTATTAGTTTCTAATTTCACCAAGTTCTAGGTTTTCAAAGAAAACAGAACAAAAAATAGTAAATTTGTGCAATTTTAAGCGAACTTGGGCCTCCCGCATAATTTTAAATAACCTTTGACACACTGTTTCAAAATAGGGCTACCTAACTTTGCCAACAAAACCGCTGCAGACCAATGCGGCAATAATATGTTTAAGACCGTTACTGATTTAACGTTGTTTGAACTAGTCTATTAGTATTTGGGATAAAAATTTGTCGAAATTCTTTAAAAAACTTCTCGTTTTTCGACATTTCATTTTTTTTGCTACAGACTAGTTAAATTTTTAAATAATTTTTTTCAACATTTCTAAGTTTCTATTTTTTCTTTTAATTTTTTTTAGTGTAAATACAGAAAAATTCAGAGACATTGACGAAAAGATAGGGAATTTTAAGGTCTTCTTGTAAGATTATACAGGATAATGAGGAGATCACTTTCTTCCATATTCTTAATAAATCTGAACATATGTGAATATGTTAATGTGATTACACAGAGTGTAAAATATTCAAAAAAAAATCCTCTGTTCACTCTATACCTAATGGTTTTCGCTGAAAAAAAATTAATTTTTGAGTCTTCGGATAGATTGATGTTAATTTATATTAATTTATAATTCAGTGATGTCTTCAAAGATATAAATCATGACTCAACTATCAAAGTAATTTGATGCACATAGAAATTTACATAGAAATTCTCAGAGTAAGAACACAAGAGTTTTTTTATTTTCCGATAAGGAAACTCATGTCTCACAGATTCTTAAATTTCTTTCCCGATCAATCACTCTGTACAAAATATACACAGAGATCAATCATCAAAAAAAAATTTTTTTTTGACATGTGAACCAACTTTATATCATTTTCCATAAGTGAAGNTTAATTTTTGAGTCTTCGGATAGATTGATGTTAATTTATATTAATTTATAATTCAGTGATGTCTTCATAGATATAAATCATGACTCAACTATCAAAGTAATTTGATGCACATAGAAATTTACATAGAAATTCTCAGAGTAAGAACACAAGAGTTTGTTTATTTTCCGATAAGGAAACTCATGTCTCACAGATTCTTAAATTTCTTTCCCGATCAATCACTCTGTACAAAATATACACAGAGATCAATCATCAAAAAAAAATTTTTTTTTGACATGTGAACCAACTTTATATCATTTTCCATAAGTGAAGAGTATGATGTTTGGTTCTGTTTATGGATAGTTGTTGTTAGGTAACCATATAGTATTCACGCATAATTTATAAGCGTAACATACTCGCAATTCTTGTATCATCATCAGAAGATTTATCAGTTTTTAATATATTGTACATTTTGAAATGGAGGCTGTATCACAATAACAATTTAAATAAATATATGCTATAGCACATCAGTAAGTTCATAGTAAAAATTTAGCCGGTGTAAACATTACGTTGAATCATTGATATAATTTGTCTACTTTAATGAAGCTCCTGCAAAGCAAAATTGTGAGGAGGAGGGCCATCTTTTTTCAACTTGGAAAAGAGTTGTTGTAATTGGTTACTGAAAAGGNATAAAATTGTGAGGAGGAGGACCATCTTTTTTCAACTTAGAAAAGAGTTGTTGTAATTGGTTACTGAAAAGGAATAAAAAATCTGCAACTAATGCTAATGTACATCATACGAANGAAAAGAGTTGTTGTAATTGGTTACTGAAAAGGAATAAAAAATCTGCAACTAATGCTAATGTACATCATACGAATGAAGGAATAAAGAAAGCAGCAACGGGATATAGATAGCAACTTTTGTAACAATATCTATTATTCCGCAGAGAATATAGCTTACGGGGATTAATACTCAAGCTATTTCCATTTTGAGAAGTTACTACTAGGAATAATCTCGTCAGCAAATATAAAACATAAAATTTCGCCGAAGAAATTAATGCAACGTTGATAAGAGCCTTTTAATACAATTGCTTGCTTGCTCAATCAAGTAGAAATCGGTAAACGGTAGAGCTGTCGGTAGAATAAATCTTAATGCAAAATTAACATAGCATAAATTTAAATTTCACCCGTGGGTATCGAATATGATACACAGATGGATGTTCCACCTCTTTCCGAATTGGTCTATTGTTAANATAAATTTAAATTTCACCCGTGGGTATCGAATATGATACACAGATGGATGTTCCACCTCTTTCCGAATTGGTCTATTGTTAATTAATAAATGATTGTATCGAGTGAGGTTTTTGTGAAATGACGTTTGCATTTNTTTCCGAATTGGTCTATTGTTAATTAATAAATGATTGTATCGAGTGAGGTTTTTGTGAAATGACGTTTGCATTTGTCCCTAAATATCATTATTGCCAGTTGACTATGATACTAGTAGAGTTCTAGTTTTCCACATTTTCGACGTTCTTCAACAAAAAAATCTATGGACTGAAATGGATTCACCTAGCGGAAAAATAGAACAAGGTTTCTTCCTANACGTTCTTCAACAAAAAAATCTATGGACTGAAATGGATTCACCTAGCGGAAAAATAGAACAAGGTTTCTTCCTAGAACTTTCTTCGGCAAAGAACAATGGCCAAAAGTAACTTCTTGCTCATCTATTTAAGAATATGTTCAATACCTTACTTATCTATAAATACCACACTGCATCATTTCGGTGTGTACAGCAGGTTATTTCATTTAGCACACCAAGCGGTGTCAATAAATTCAATTACATCATCCATGATGCAATATGCGGATACAATGGTTTCCATTAACGCAACTATGTATGGTTATTAGGTGTCTATTATTATAGAAATCTACGATTATAGACAAAACTAAAAGACAGTCTTTTAGTTTTGTTTGTATAATGAACGTCAATAAGTAAATACGTAAAATTCTTTGATGTCTGATAAACNGACAGTCTTTTAGTTTTGTTTGTATAATGAACGTCAATAAGTAAATACGTAAAATTCTTTGATGTCTGATAAATTAGCATTGCCAGATTTACACAATAGTGGTTGTTACATAAATACTATTTGCATAAATATTAGTTTTCCATGTCAATACACTGTAATCCGCAAACTGGTGTTTCTGCAACGGTATGTTTAGGTTATTCCATACCAAATATATTAATAGACATCTCTCCCTCTTTAAAAATCATCATTCCGTAGAGTTTTNGTTTAGGTTATTCCATACCAAATATATTAATAGACATCTCTCCCTCTTTAAAAATCATCATTCCGTAGAGTTTTGTATGTCTTAAAAATGACTTCCGAATATGGAAAGATTACACAAGTGTTTATTAAATTTATCAAAGCATACATTCNGTATGTCTTAAAAATGACTTCCGAATATGGAAAGATTACACAAGTGTTTATTAAATTTATCAAAGCATACATTAGTTATTTCCAAATGCACGATAACTTTGTGCTTTCTGCAATTTGTTTGAAACTCATATTCGTCTCTTTTATATTTTTAAAACTTTCCAGTCTTTGTCTTTGTAATAATTAGAAAAAGAAATTTAATTAAAAAAGTTTTCCCAAATAGACAGGTCATTGATCTATGATTTCCATAATACAGTACAATACAGCTATAAATTTTTCTATCCGAAGTCAAAAAATTTTAGTATTATAAATCGCATAGTCATATATCGGATATAAGACCAGCCTAGTTTAATATAATGTATATTGAGGGAGTCAGTTTTTTATTGTGGTCAAATCGCGAGGACTCGATAATAATACACCGTANTTTCCGAATTGGTCTATTGTTAATTAATAAATGATTGTATCGAGTGAGGTTTTTGTGAAATGACGTTTGCATTCGTTCCTAAATATCATTATTGCCAGTTGACTATGATACTAGTAGAGTTCTAGATTTCCACATTTTCAACGTTCTTCAACAAAAAAATCTATGGACTGAAATGGATTCACCTAGCGGAAAAATAGAACAAGGTTTCTTCCTAGAACTTTCTTCGGCAAAGAACAATGGCCAAAAGTAACTTCTTGCTCATCTATTTACGAATATGTTCAATACCTTACTTATCTATAAATACCACACTGCATCATTTCGGTGTGTACAGCAGGTTATTTCATTTAGCACACCAAGCGGTGTCAATAAATTCAATTACATCATCCATGATGCAATATGCGGATACAATGGTTTCCATTAACGCAACTATGTATGGTTATTAGGTGTCTATTATTATAGAAATCTACGATTATAGACAAAACTAAAAGACAGTCTTTTAGTTTTGTTTGTATAATGAACGTCAATAAGTAAATACGTAAAATTCTTTGATGTCTGATAAACGAGCATTGCCAGATTTACACAATAGTGGTTGTTACATAAATACTATTTGCATAAATATTAGTTTTCCATGTCAATACACTGTAATCCGCAAATTGGTGCTTCTGCAACGGTACGTTTAGGTTATTCCATACCAAATATATTAATAGACATCTCTCCCTCTTTAAAAATCATCATTCCGTAGAGTTTTGTATGTCTTAAAAATGACTTCCGAATATGGAAAGATTACACAAGTGTTTATTAAATTTATCAAAGCATACATTCGTTATTTCCAAATGCACGATAACTTTGTGCTTTCTGCAATTTGTTTGAAACTCATATTCGACTCTTTTATATTTTTAAAACTTTCCAGTCTTTGTCTTTGTAATAATTAGAAAAAGAAATTTAATTAAAAAAGTTTTCCCAAATACACAGGTCATTGATCTATGATTTCCATAATACAGTACAATACAGCTATAAATTTTTCTATCCGAAGTCAAAAAAATATTAGTATTATAAATCGCATAGTCATATATCGGATATAAGACCAGCCTTGTCTAATATAATGTATATTGAGGGAGTCAGTTTTTTATTGTGGTCAAATCGCGAGGACTCGATAATAATACACCGTAAGATAAAATGTACTAAAATGGAATGCTACAAATCTTACCAATGCTTTAACAACCAATCGTGAAACTGTAACACAAAATGTCTTTAGTGGATTGATGGTATCAAATGTGAGGAGGCTGAGGAATATTCCTCACCATAAGACATAACTCAACCCATCTAATACGCATATTGGATCTTATAACTAATCAAAAACTAAATAATCAAAGCGAAAAGTACGGTCTTATAGTTCATTTATTGCCCATACTAAACGCATTGGAACAAACCAAAATAAATTTTTTTTGGTATAATTACCGAGTCCGTCGTATATTTAAAAATTACAACCGAAATGCACTGAACATCTATTTCAAGTTTCCTAGTGCAGAATAATGTACTACACACTAAATTATAAGGGTTGCTTTCGAAAACTGTTTGCATCACATGTACTTCATTTGGAATTCACTTGTTTTATTCCACAATTACAAGATTACCGTTTTTGAAACAAAAAAAGGATACTCTTACAACAGATATAAGACTAATTAAGAGCATATGCATAGGTGCCATCGTTGGTTTTGTTTGATCAATTTTAAGCAGACGATAACAATATTATGAAATAACGCATATAAAATGGACTTTTTAATTTCAAAGAAATCTAGAATGAATCTGCAAGTCTAGCAAGTCTAGCAAAAAGTTGATCGTGGAGGGTCAGACTAGCTACTATCTTGGTTATACACTGATTCCTTGTAATTATCACAAGCTAAGCATCTCAGCGATTAAGCTCGTTCTTTTGGATTAACTGATAACAAAAGTAGTCAAAGCAAGGTTTACATCCTAATATAGTCATATTAACACAAAGTATTCAAATTCGGTTTGAGAAGTAAGAAGTTATCACAACCTATGAAACTGAATTATAATGATAAAAAGTGTGGTCTTAGATCTGCTTGTCTTATAATGGATTCTTTATCTTTGCTAAATTTAAACTAAATCGCACACAATTAATTCTAAAACAATAAAGCATTTAAAGCAGAGAGTCTTATAACTATTGTGGGGGTTAGGTCCCTTGATGATGACCCTTGTCCCTTGTCCTGTGTGGAGATAAGTCACCGGCTCACCAAAATCAATAAAATAACAATTATTAAATTATTAAATAAAAACAAAATAATAAATAATTAAGAATAAATATATTAATTATTAATATTTCCAAAATGGAGGAGCAGAAAGGACATCCGTTTATTGCAATGGTCAAATGTTAACTGAGTCTATCCACCGGGATAGACTCTGCTCAGGTAAGTATATAACATATAGGTAGAAATAATAATAACAATAATAATAATATATATATAGGGAGGGCATNCGCTTGTCTTATAATGGATTCTTTATCTTTGCTAAATTTAAACTAAATCGTACACAATTAATTCTAAAACAATAAAGCATTTAAAGCAGAGAGTCTTATAACTATAGACTGCTTCACTAACTTCTGGTAGTTCTGTTGTGGTAATTTCATGGTTTTCTAGACAAAAGTTTAACACTACGGAGAAAGAAAACAGGTTCATCTCGTCACAACATTTGCTATAAATTGATGAAATCTAATTCTCTCAACTTCTTCAAAAACAAAAACAAAATTCTGGATAATCTCAATTTAATTTGAGGTAGTAGATAACAAAAATTGAGTTAAGTAGATTGGCCACAATGTGGATCNATAGACTGCTTCACTAACTTCTGGTAGTTCTGTTGTGGTAATTTCATGGTTTTCTAGACAAAAGTTTAACAGTACGGAGAAAGAAAACAGGTTCATCTCGTCACAACATTTGCTATAAATTGATGAAATCTAATTCTCTCAACTTCNTACGGAGAAAGAAAACAGGTTCATCTCGTCACAACATTTGCTATAAATTGATGAAATCTAATTCTCTCAACTTCTTCAAAAACAAAAACAAAATTCTGGATAATCTCAATTTAATTTGAGGTAGTAGATAACAAAAATTGAGTTAAGTAGATTGGCCACAATGTGGATCAGAGAAATTGGATATTTCTATTGTGAATCATCGCTAGGGAGTACATCTTCTACTCAAAATATAAATTTGATTGAATTTACAAATATAAATTCATATTACTGTGCTGCTGTTCCGTGATACGATGTACTGTAACTTAAGAACTATTGAATGATTATGTTTAAATTTTAATATTCTAAGAATTACAGGTTATACATAAATTTTTCAAAAAGCCAAATGTTTAAAATTTTCGTTTAGAACATTGATTAATATACAGGGACAACTTCATATTTAAACGTAAATAGCGTATTATTGTAATGCATGATTTTCAATTATACATGTATTTTAAATAGCCNAACTTCATATTTAAACGTAAATAGCGTATTATTGTAATGCATGATTTTCAATTATACATGTATTTTAAATAGCAATTTTGTATTATAAATACAAAACTGTCAACACTACAAAAAAAAATCTAAATGCTAAGGCAATAGATAAATTTTTGGATAAGTCTACATATCACACTAAGAGCCAAACTTTGGTGGCATGCATAGCCTTAACTAAAATTTGGAAATGTGCTTAGGGAGGATGAAATACGTTAGAAATTTTGTTCTCTTGTTGTTTCATTCGCACATATTTGCTAGCATCGTTAATCATGAAACGTTGGCAACGTTGAAAAATCTATATGAAGTCTGCCACAGTTACTTAAATAATCACATTTTGAGCATGTTTGGTTATTCCTTACTAAAGTTTTGTATGTATAATACAGAGTGTAATAGTGTAAGGATACATTGATATGAGAATTAAAAGTTGGACAAATCAAATTAAATTGAAAGTTGCTAAATTTTGACATAGCAATTAAGTTATTAGTGTACAAGAAATTATGATAAATGTAGTTATTGTAAATTGGCTGCTTTCTATCACTAAATCATTCAACTATAATAATTTTATGGTTCAACTAAAACGTAATTAGTACATTCGATACATTGGGATTCAATGTAGGATGGAAAGAAAGTCAAGGAAAGCAAGAACCTGGCAACCTACACATCCCATTTCAAGCTCCAATTATTTTTCTAGTTAAAAGAATGGTTTTCTACCTATAGGTATTTAATGTCTTACAAACTATCACTATGTTTACGAAAGTGTGATTTGCTCTCTTAAAATGCTTTAAACGGATGTTTAAGGAATTTAAACATCCGTTATTAGAAATCAGCCATCGGATGGTATTTGATAGTACTAGAAAATATTATATGTAATTGATATGTGTTTTCATACTACTTTAGATACAACAGATCTGGATTTCGAAGGATGGAAAACTATCTTCTCACAGCTTAATTCAAGGAGTAAATGGGTAATTCGAATAAATAAATATATATTTAATTCCTGTCAACTTTAAGATTAATAATTGAAAAGATTATTGTAGTAAGAATTTCAAACGGAAGAGTCCTTTAACCATCCTTTAACTCGTATCAAACCTTGAGCACATTGCGGAATATTGAAGCATTGCATATGCATATATACCCAAGAGATAGTGAGCATAGACTCAATGAAAGTTTTCTACTTGCTGCCAAGGGATTCCTTGGTTTAACCCTGACATCGCCACGACCTCGGTCTTGTACTTTGTGAAACTTACTCATCTGCTCAACTATTTGTCATTTTTGGTCTCTGAGATTAAGTCATCCTCAGCGAAAGATGGAGGGAGAAGATCCCGCGTCTGCCCTACAAACGTATCAGAACCCGTTCGGACCTCCATATGGGGAATCTCCCACTCAGTGTTCGTTACACTATAACCGTCCCAGCAACTACTCTTAAACCGCCGTAACATCCTTTTATCGGTGTTTCCTTCTGCGCCAGGTTAAACCCGTGCTTTTGTTAGAGACGTCATATGACTTTTATCGGGTATAAGTATTTATGCTCACTATCCTGTGAGTACAGGAGCTTTGATTCAATATCCCACAACAAACAGAGTAAAAATCAGGACGGATACAATAATTCGTAAAAATGTAGCGTTCGTTTGCGTTGAAAGTTGTACGTGGTAGAATAAAATATAAGAGGGATCGGATTGGAACCGGCGATTTTTGAAAACTAGCTAGATTTTCAATGAGTAACAACCCTATACCCTCGCCTATTACCCGTGGATTGTACAACGATTTTGTCACCAATGTTTTTGCTGAGGGTTATAGTATAGAATCTGTATTTTTTAAATCATGTGTCATTGGAAAGTTAAACGCTTTTGTTGAAAATAGATTTAACATGTCTGTTTGAGCACGCTGGCAACTGGCACTGAATATACGGTGACTCCAATCTCTATGCTACCATGAGAAGTAATCGTAGCGGAGAACATTGAATACCTAATGCAGATATAGTATCAATGCTCACTGTGCTCTCATGAGCTTGTTTGCCTGTTATATTAGTTATCGACTTTGCGCGTTAAGACAAGTTTCAATAGCACTCCTTCTTTCGTCACTCGTGACTTCACATCGAACGGTAGCTAATTACAACAAGCTAATCTGTTCGCTAATTTATTCTAATTGTTTTGTCCGGAAGGACGTCCAAGTTGACCCTTGACCCTAGTCCTGTGGAGAGAGGTCAACAAATCATCAAAACACAACAGAAAATCAATTAAATAATAATAAATAATAATTAGTCAACAAAAATGTATTGAGAGAGAAATTGACCGTTTACTTCAAGGTATGGATAGCGTCTGAGTCTATTCACAGGGATAGACTCTACAACAGGTAAGTCTATATATATAGATAAGATAATAATAATAATAATAATAATAGATATAGGGAGAGTAATTAAAGTGAAAGGGAAGAAGCAGCAGCTGTGTTGTTGTTTGTGGTGAGCGGGAAGTCCAGTCCGTTCACCACATGGAGAGGCGAAGGATCGGGTTCTTCACAGTGTGTATGGACAAAATTATTTTTTGCACTTTGAACTTAGTAGGGACGCTCAAATACATAAAGCGCATAATCGTAGCGAAGTATCTAAACTATGCGGGAAAAACGCGTAATCATAAACCTTGTCATACAAGACGATTTTCTGCAATAAAAAAGGCACAATTTTTTCATGACGCATAAGTTTAATTTTAGCCAGCAATTATTTGAACAAGAAGAGAACTTGATTATTTAAAGAATATAGAGGAAACTGCATACTTATCAAAATTAATTATTATTATAAGTTATTATTATTATTATTATAAGTTAAATTATTAACCTTATCAAAATTAGATTCAAAATTAATTTTTTATTTTAGTAAAAAAAAAACCCAATTCTTTCGTAGATCCTTTAGTAAAGCGAAACAAGAGTTTGTTAATCTGTAAAATAATCTGAAGTAGCTTGAAAAAATCATTTGATAATCCAGATGTACTAAAGGTGAAACAATTCTTATTAGAGTTTTGAAAAATAGTTACTTTAGTTCTTAAAACTATTACAGTAAAATCTCGATATAAGATATCCACTCCGGATGCAAGCAATGTAGGTCTTATATCGAGGAGGTCTTAAACCCGACCTTGGTTATAAGACCCTTTCGGGTCTTAAATCCAATTTTTTTTTTAACTTTGAGGGTCCAGAATCAAATTTTTATGGAACCAGATCTACTGTTCTTTTAATTCCAATGCCACAAAGGAAAAATATTTTAGCTAACTTAACAATTTTCTCCTTAAATTTTGATTTACTATTTAAGTCTTCGGAATCGGAGTGAAGTAATCTGTCATCTTTGACTGCACACGGCTGGCTACGGTATTAGCCAGTGCAATCTTCTCAATCATTGATACGTGGATGTACAATTTTTCGCAGTTTGGATTAGTTTGAATCCAATTGCGAATAAGTTTAAGGTGTGAAAATACGTCAATGCTACATATTTCTGCTACATCGTCAGTAGCCTTTGCTTCATATTCCTCAGAACTGGAACCCAGTAACATAAGAGCCGAGGGTAAAACTACCGCTTCTGCTAAAATTGTAGCGTCCGATGGTAACACGCTTGTCTGAATCTAAAATTTGCCTTCGTCTCGCCTTTGTCAAATTTTCTGATAAGGTGCATCTCTACCTTCAACGTGTAAGCACGACAAGATGACTTTGTTTTACCCATGGCTAATTTTGTATCAAGAAAATTTTTACATACAACACCACAGGTGGAACAAGTTATTTTCAAAAATACTGAAATTCAAACTTACGCGCATAAACTCAAAAGTGTCTTGTAATATGTTGATTTAGTTACACGACTGGGAAATGTGCGATCTTACAACCAAGCGGGTCTTATATCCGTGGTCTTATATCCGTCAGCTTAGCATACAATAGTCCCATTTGACGAACCAAATCCGGTTTTATAGACAAGCGGGTGTTACATCCAGTGGTCTTATATCAAGACTTTACTGTATAGGAAAGGCACTCCATTCAATAAGTTCAAAATATTACATCAATATCGCAAGTATTAGTCTAGTGGAGCGGCGTTTCATGACATTAAATTGACGTTAAATTTGTAGGATCCATCATTCCCTTCTCTTTGACCTAAAAGGCCAAAGGAAACGATTGGTCCTATTACACAAATAACTAAACCGGCATTTTTCAGGAGGGAACTTTATTAATTCCTTCCAAGTCAAGAGATAGAAAGAGACTGGCCAAGGAGTAATCTCCTTGGCCAGGAATAATATTTATAATTATAATAATTATATTATAATTGCGGCTCCAGTCGCTACAAATTTAAAAAAGGTTAATCTTTCTTTAAACACTTTCTTTCTTTCAATGATATTATTACTTAAACTAAGACACATTTAAATGTTCTAGCAAATATGGCTAGAATAAGGAAAATTCAAATTCCATCTGTTTCTGGGAATGAATAGAGGAATTGAACGACGTAACTAGAAAAAGGATAAAATGCATAATTTTTACCCATGACCGCATAATCCTGCAGCAATATTTTGCATAATCTTTAATATTCCTGTTAACTAATATCCCTAACTGTGCTAATTAGTTCTCGACTAGATTGTACCAGCTGATTGCTTTCTCAAGTCTATACTATTATTTTAACTTCTGCTATGTATTGCTTTCATTTGTGAATAATTGACACAGCGTTAATAGTGGTTGAAATTTGTAAAAAACAATTTTTATGAAAATAATCCAATAGACAGGAATTCATTGAATTTGGAATGTTTGTGTTAGGAAATAATGTTTATCGGCGAGGGGCGGGCAATGACATTGGTTCCTGCATATTCTTAAGTCTGCTGTTAATATACGAGGGCAGTTAACCTGGGAGGGAATAGGTTAATTGAATTAAGCGCTATTTAACAGGGGAAAACATGTGAAATCATTAGACACTTTATCAACCATATTGTTCTCATAAACCAACACAGCAACAGAGCATCAATAACAGGGATGGAAAAATTAATCAAACTTAATTGTCATTAAACCTTCGTTTTATTAATATGANTCCTGCATATTCTTAAGTCTGCTGTTAATATACGAGGGCAGTTAACCTGGGAGGGAATAGGTTAATTGAATTAAGCGCTATTTAACAGGGGAAAACATGTGTAATCATTAGACACTTTATCAACCATATTGTTCTCATAAACCAACACAGCTACAGAGCATCAATAACAGGGATGGAAAAATTAATCAAACTTAATTGTCATTAAACCTTCGTTTTATTAATATGAATTATTCGCGATCATTACAATGCCTTATATAATACTCACTTCCAAAATTTTATTTAAAAATTCAACTCAAACGAGTATTCAGTTTGCAGAATGAGCAGACTGTTGTAATAAAGTATGTCGAAAGTTCTGACTCTAAATTTGCTATCTTTCTTGTCATAACCAACAAAGGATAGCGTAAAAATGAAAAAAATGCTGTTTATCATCTTCACAGCTTAGAGTGGAAAATGAAATAAGTTTGTTAACTAATGCTAAGAGTATGAGTGTGTGGTTTTTGTTTGTTTAAGGAATATTGCTAAAACTATTTGAAATAGAAAGGAACTTCGTAAACATTTATTTCAATTGTGATTCTACTTTTCGTCATTTTATACATAACATTAATCATTGTATTTCTTCTAATCAGATTTGAAATTAAAAGCTTCATGTCGCCTCAAAAAAATCGTGAACTCACCAATTATATCACTGAAGGAAATGTTGCAACACTGTTTGTTCTCGAAAGATATTGTTTAAAAGAATCAAAACCATATGATATAAACATATGGAAATATAATGCTAAGAATAAGGAAGCAATTCTGCTTAGACCGACTACGGTAGGACTTTAAGTTTATAATTGACCATATCAAAGTTCCAAATTAATAGTATTTCTTGTAGTATCGCATTTTCATCGTAAACCTGAGTAAAGATATTGACACAATTGGAGAACAAAATCAACATTTATTTATCGAATTATTAGATGAATGCACTGGGATTCTCGTCATTAAACTTTATACATGGTATGTTCTAGTTTTTTATACATGTCTCATGGCACTACACCTGACATTTTAACTGCATAGGTATTTGCATATTGATGCTTATGAAAATGATAGATTAAAAGATTTAGAAGCAAATTTAAATGTTGAATTTAGCAGTTGTAACCAAAGAAAAGGAATGATTTTGGTAGAATCAAGCGATCTAGCGGAAAAATATAATATTCTGGCTTACAATACTGGCAGTGAGTTTGCTACTGAAGGAGATGCATTAAATATTTACTTCGGGAATATTGATGAACTTGGAACGAAAGAAATCATGATGAAGGTAATAATAAAGATTTTTTGACGCAGTAAAATGTACTTAATGCAAAAGGTGAACTAAAACTACAAACAGAAAATTGTGATTAGATGACCCGCAAGGAGGGATTTATGAGAAATTGTTCGCCGACGAATCGTTTCATATCACTATACGACAAAAATTAACCATATTGCATTGCTTACAATGTTTCAGAGATTTCACATGGAATAGAGATCTAGTTTAGAACTCATTGAAAAATATAATATATAATATTTATTTTATATAATATTATTAATTTTAGATATTAATATAAAATCACATAACATATAGAATTAGGTAATATAATCACTCAATTAGAAAAGTGGTTTTCATAAGCTTCACTTATAACATTCACTTATTTTTGGTTCAGTTATGAGTGGTTATTTCTGCGCAGGCGTGCCACTTAAAAGTTCACTTATAAGTTTAGGCAGATTTTTTTTAAATAAGTGATTATTTTTATTTACCAAAGCAAAGATAATTTGTTTATTTTAAGTTGTATACTTTGGTCTTCAGTTTACGTTAGCAATGATTTTAACAACTGTACGCCATAACTATTGAATTTTTTCCAAAAATGCAAAAAAGTAAGTTGTTACTCCACAGTTGAGCAAGCGTTTTAAGTTCAATGCACATTTGATATTAAAATTTTATTGTCATCTTACCTGAAGATAATTTACAACTCTTATAGTGTAACTGATATTAGAAAAAATAATTTTTCAGACTAGCCGACATATACNGCCACTTAAAAGTTCACTTATAAGTTTAGGCAGATTTTTTTTAAATAAGTGATTATTTTTATTTACCAAAGCACAAAGCAAAGATAATTTGTTTATTTTAAGTTGTATACTTTGGTCTTCAGTTTACGTTAGCAATGATTTTAACAANAAAGCAAAGATAATTTGTTTATTTTAAGTTGTATACTTTGGTCTTCAGTTTACGTTAGCAATGATTTTAACAAATGTACGCCATAACTATTGAATTTTTTCCAAAAATGCAAAACAGTAAGTTGTTACTCCACAGTTGAGCAAGCGTTTTAAGTTCAATGCACATTTGATATTAAAATTTTATTTTCATCTGAAGATAATTTACAACTCTTATAGTGTAACTGATATTAGAAAAAATAATTTTTCAGACTAGCCGACATATACTTATAAACTTTTAATTCCACAAACGTAAAATTTAAGTAACCCACTCACGCTTCTGANCTTATAAACTTTTAATTCCACAAACGTAAAATTTAAGTAACCCACTCACGCTTCTGACTTTTAAGTGAAATTAACTATAAATGATGACCACTTATAATTTTTTTGGTGAAAATTTATTTGGTTTCGATTCTGTAATGTTTTTGCTTTTTGCTTAATATTTTTCTAATATACATTACTTGATTTTGATTTATCCGATAAAGTTAAGTTAACTGGTCTGTCTTAATGTTTCATAATTCGAGCCAGCTTANTACTTGATTTTGATTTATCCGATAAAGTTAAGTTAACTGGTCTGTCTTAATGTTTCATAATTCGAGCCAGCTTACAAGTACTCCCACATACATTGTGTTCATAAACTACTACAGAAAATATAGTACCAAAAATCTATGTGAATAATTCTTCCACCAACTCAATACTACAAACCTGAGGCCAACTGATAATATTTTCTACAATGAATGTAGCAGAAAATTTATAAATTTTGAAACATGGGCAGCAATAATTACCTCTTGACACGCGACCCACAATAAGGTTTAAGCAATATTGAATCTTTTGAAAACATATAAAATCCTTTCCCAATCCCGTACCTTATTTTGCCCAACTATGAATAGCAGCTGGGGTAGGTGTATTCGAAACATAAATAAAGCTCTACTGGTGGAATAAATGAGAGTATAAAAAGGGTAAGAAAATTATATCAAGACCACTTTACAAGTTTTACTTTAAGAAATTTCAAATTTTTTCAAGGCTTGTTTCACACTCACGTGACTGTTCTCTGTTTCGTTTTGGTTCGTTTCGTTTTTTACTCCAAAGCGGTAAACTGAACGAAATGGATAATTCGCTTCATGAAAACCTAAAAACGGAAACGAAAACGAAACGGAAAACGGTTTTTCGTTTCGTTTTAAAACGAAACGGTTGCATCACTAGTCTGATTACAATTTATAGAAGAGTTTTAAAGTTCTATATGTTTTATAAACTTTGAGTATAAACGAAAAGTGCCTAATATTTTTCGTGTATTATACAGTGTAATTGTTGGTCGCTCTTTAATTATAAATTGTGTGTTTACTTTAGAATTATATCCAGAGTCTCATGACTCTTTTACATAAAATGATTTAGAATTCAATTTCGATCCGTGCAACCGCAATTACAAAAGCATTTGTCGGAGATTGAATGTNTCTACAATGAATGTAGCAGAAAATTTATAAATTTTGAAACATGGGCAGCAATAATTACCTCTTGACACGCGACCCACAATAAGGTTTAAGCAATATTGAATCTTTTGAAAACATATAAAATCCTTTCCCAATCCCGTACCTTATTTTGCCCAACTATGAATAGCAGCTGGGGTAGGTGTATTCGAAACATAAATAAAGCTCTACTGGTGGAATAAATGAGAGTATAAAAAGGGTAAGAAAATTATATCAAGACCACTTTACAAGTTTTACTTTAAGAAATTTCAAATTTTTTCAAGGCTTGTTTCACACTCACGTGACTGTTCTCTGTTTCGTTTTGGTTCGTTTCGTTTTTTACTCCAAAGCGGTAAACTGAACGAAATGGATAATTCGCTTCATGAAAACCTAAAAACGGAAACGAAAACGAAACGGAAAACGGTTTTTCGTTTCGTTTTAAAACGAAACGGTTGCATCACTAGTCTGATTACAATTTATAGAAGAGTTTTAAAGTTCTATATGTTTTATAAACTTTGAGTATAAACGAAAAGTGCCTAATATTTTTCGTGTATTATACAGTGTAATTGTTGGTCGCTCTTTAATTATAAATTGTGTGTTTACTTTAGAATTATATCCAGAGTCTCATGACTCTTTTACATAAAATGATTTAGAATTCAATTTCGATCCGTGCAACCGCAATTACAAAAGCATTTGTCGGAGATTGAATGTTAAGTGTACTTAGAATAGGGTTAGCATGGTGATAGGCTGAAAAGAGAATCAAAACTGATTGTGAAACCTGAATCACTGGGCATGAACCATCCGGATAATTTGGAATGAAAGAAAGGGAGAGCATCAAAGGACGGAAAAGAATGATAGTAGAAACCAATCCTCTAGATAGTAAAAATTAGTTGGTCTATATATGTTTGGGAATGCGGTCAAGCAAACATTATTACACAGCAGCATAGCATAGCTAATTCTGTTTTCAATATTAGAGAATGGGCAGATTTTTGTTTAGATTTTGTAGGAGACAACTAGGTTATGATAGTAAAAGTTTTAGGAGAATGTATGCGAGATGAAAACAGCACAATAGAGCAAGATTCTCATGAAAGCCAAAGTGAGAAATTTGGGGAGAATGATGTAGTATAGAAATGGCTGGCAGACTATCACAACGGAGCAATATGGATGAAAAATAATAGCGAGAGCCCAAAGTTAAAAGGCGTAATTCTGGAAAATTATTTGCGAATGCGAAACGGATAAATATATGAAACCAAACAAATTGATGCTAAGGCACAGAGTTCTTATTTCTGTAAATTTTTCGATTGCAAAAATATTGATTGCAATAGTATGTACTTTCGGTCTCTTTTAGTAGATAAAAATTGACTTAAGTTGCAGCTTTCAAGTCGAAATATGTTGTTATTTTTTAATACAAATTATTAGTTACTTAGTATTATAAGCAGTAGTAACAAAACCCTTTATAATACACGATGTAATGTGGTATATATTCTTCGTTCTATGCATGCATAGTGCAGGATAAGTTTTGTGTGCTTAAAAGAAATCTTGGACACAACTATCGTTGTTGCGGAGAAGTTTGGCCCTTTTGAAGGATTCATCGAAATAGACCTTAAGTCAGCTGATGAAAAACGCATTTTAATCGAATCCAAAGAACTAGATAAAGCAAAATTGGAGAAATACATTAGCTACGCAAAGGAATACACCGAGAAATTAATACCAAACAGTGACAATGGTACAATTTTAGTGTCACGGATTTTGAAAGGGACTGAGACTTTTAAACTATTCAAAGAATGTGGCAATATCGCTATTGGTGATCAGAACAATGCAGATACATTTACTACATCAGTCAATTCTGCTCACAAACATGAATTTATCAAAAGTGATATCATGGCTACCTCCAAAGAGGTAATCCGAAATTAGAATTTGTTTAGAGCAACAATAGAGTAGGTTTAATTTAGTATAATTTGTTGTCAATATAGTGTAAGTTTGGTATCTCAAAACTTCCGACTGTGTTTGTGGCGGTCATCAATGAAACAATTGGGTAAGGCCTTTTTGCTACTTCATTCTTCCATCCTTACATTTAACCGGAAAACTGGATAACTTATCGTTGACAAAAAGCAAAAAATTTCTTTTAGCGTTAAATGTGGAGAACAGAAATTTAGAAAATAATTGTACACAAATAGTAGTTTTATTACTTGGTTTTCCTTGTTCAAAGAATAAAATTAATCCTAATACTACCGGCTGAAAGATTTGAATATCGTAACTCATATTTTGATGAAATATTATCACGGGTCACACCCATTTAAATATTTGTCTTCAATATTACTATCATATTCATTTATGGATTAAAAGCAACAAGATTATTTCGATNACCCATTTAAATATTTGTCTTCAATATTACTATCATATTCATTTATGGATTAAAAGCAACAAGATTATTTCGATAATTTTCAGGACAATTCTCATTATGGGCGAAGACGAAGACCTGACGCTTTTGAAAAATACATTAACGATGAATAAACAAACGGCATTCGAATCATATATTATATATCCCGAAAAGTTCAATGACACCGCACAACCCCGCCAACGCAAGATTCACTTTTCCAGCATAGATTTAGATAATAATATGCCGGTTCTACCGCATCACCTAAGGTTGCTNCAACGCAAGATTCACTTTTCCAGCATAGATTTAGATAATAATATGCCGGTTCTACCGCATCACCTAAGGTTGCTTTTCACTATCAATCCGGCAGACGACACCAAGGAAATTAATGATGATATTTGAAATATCCCATACGTTATTCAAAAACTATGCTTGTGCTCTAAATTTTCTAAATACGCTTATTATATTACCAATAATTCAATTTTAAGGTATCTAAAGCTAGTGGTAATTTTGACTTTTTTGTTTGGTTTTAGAAAAAGCCTAAATGAAATCGAGCATAAAATTATAACTGTATTGAACTAGTTTCTAGGAAAAGATTAGTTAAGTTATAGTGTTATCGAACCAGTATTTACTAAAATGAATAAAAATTTAATTCGGAAATTTGTTTCATAACCTTACTACCTGAATATTTTTTTATTGCGACAAAATCTAAAATCGCAAACAAAAATTTTCAGCACTTGCTTATTTCATTTTAACTCATTCGACTCCATCTTAGTATATGATTGCCACAAGAACTTTTTTGGAGTTACGGCAAGATGATAATTGAAAAACTGAACAGGAAGTCTAATAGCTCCAAACTTTCATCAATCAACTATTAAGAGTACTCGGGAAGAGTTTGAAGACATCAGTATGTTAGGATCTCGCATTAAACCATGAATAATAAAATAGTATATTTTTTAACGAAAAGATTTAATTTGTATCAAAATTTAGCAATGTCAAACCTAAAATACATCCTTTATGTATTATATTATTCCTTAAACATCGCCATAATAGATTGTTATTTATTTTAATTTTCCTAAACACTTTGATATGCCTAATATCAAAAAATAAAACAATATTGTGGAAATATAGATCCTCTAATTAGTCCAAATGTGGATAACGATGAGGATGAAGATGAAGTCCTGTAGAGTGAGGACACTGTTGAGGTCACCGTGGACCAAGCAATATATTTTATAAATATTAACAGAAAATTAGGTTAAAATTTGAATTTAAATTTACATTTATTAATTAATATTAATTGTAGTTGTAGATGTACAATAGAAATCAAATATGAAAATTAGTAACCCAAATTATCAAATTATTATTTGCAGAATCCTGAAGAATATGATACTTATGACTCTTCTGGTGGTTGTTAGGTCTTTTCCCGAGAACTATTTCCTTCTTCTGGGCCACTGCAAGCCAATTGATCAAAGCAGTAGCGAAACATGACATCACAAAGGCTATTGCGATGGGAACGTCATTTGCGTCGGCGGATGCAATCATGGATAAAATTAAGGGGGAGTTCCACCCTGGATCAATAACGACAAAACCTAGAGTAACAATAAAGTACATTGAGGCACAAAACCAAGAAGAATTAGAAAAAATGAAACAAGAACACTCAAAACATCAGATCCTGATAATCTCATTCGGTTCTGTCTCCGCCGGCATTGGAATGATCATCGTCTTGTTTCTGTGCAAATTTTACTATATGAACACCCGAGGAAAAAAAGAAATTGGAACCCAAAAAATCTAAAATCCAAAATCTAAAGAAACTTGTGGTCGGTCAGATGGGAATGGTGATCGGTGGGGGGATTCAACAAGAGAACGGAGGGATATAACTTATAACTTATAACATGTTAGAGGGAAATGGGTATAATGGTGGGGATAGGGTTTTGGTAGGGGTTCGGGGAATTACCAAAACGGCAGGGTTAGGTCAGAGGTCAAATAATCACAGGAATTAAATTGGGAAAATGGGATTCCTAATAAACTGTTTTGGGAGAGATGTTGACGGGACTAAAGCTGGGGAAACAGTTATACGCTGAAAATGCTAGATTTTGTAAGACATGGGAACCAGACTTGAGATGCCTCAAGGAGCGCCTGTCGTCTGGGCAGTGGAAGAGAGGGACGCGAGAGAAAGTGGAGAAAGGTCACTTTCCTTCCAACAAACATATAACATAATTTAATATAAAAGAACTTAATAACTTAATAACTTAATTGAGATTAACTTAATCTGATTTAGTTTAAATTCTCTTATTCACTTGATATATTTAATACCACTGAATAGTATAGATAATAACCAAGAAAGCCGCCCCATGGACGTTAGTCCGAAAGGAGCGGAAATAATTCATTCATTATTTCATTTTAACTCATTCGACTCCATCTTAGTATATGATTGCCACAAGAACTTTTCTGGAGTTACGGCAAGATGATAATTGAAAAACTAAATGGGAAGTCTAATAGCTCCAAACACCCACTCGATCTTACCGAAATAAATGTATCCAAAGGACTGATTTATATTCGTCTAGAATTACTACACTTAGCGAGCTTCACTGAACTATACCGGACTTTTGCCGAATTGGCGGCACTTGACCGAGTTTGCCAAAATTCAACGAGTTTAGATTTGTTCCAGTATACCGAACGTCTATCGTTCACCCCGACATGCACAGAGTCAGTCAGCCTTATCACAATGGTCCGAGTTTTCCAACCACTTCTGGTCTTGATATCTATTCAGGCATTTCCAACTTTTGTCTCGTTGAAGTAAAAATTAAAAAATAATACGAATCGAGAAAAAAAAAAGCAAAAATTGAAAATGAAGAAAACAAACAAAATTTTTACTCCTAATAAAAAACTTGAGAAAAAGCAAGGAAAAAAGGTCAAACTTTATTTTAAATTTTATACATCTCGCGTAAGTATTTTGTGCACTTGGGAAAATGATACTTTCTACTTTGAGAATTAGAAAATTGGATTCTGATTCTCCAATTCCAAAGTATGGTAGGGAAATGCCAAAATCGGCGAGAACTTTGGCTTTTACATGTCAGAATTCGCCGTTTCAAATTCTGAAGTATGGTAGCACCGTCCAATTCCAATTTTCAATGCCGATTCCAAAAATTGGAATTGAAATCTCCAATTCCGAAGTTTGGTATAAGCATTAAAGGTCGTCGCAAAATTCAATTCAACAAAATTATCGAAAATAAAATCTAAAAGAAGGTTCGTAAATTGAGAGATTTAAATCCTAACTTAAGCTTATTGAGAAAGCTTATAACAAGGACGACCAAATTATGCGCTAAATATTTCAGTTTATGCGATTTTTGCGCTGAAATCCGACTCACAAAACTAGGCTTAAAGGTCGTTGGATGTGATAATTTATTCGCTGTTTTCACGCTATCGCAACTTGACAACCTTAAAGTTGAAAATCTCTATCTTTGCGAGTAACAAAGTCGTACCTTTCAAATATAGATTTAACGAATCGCAACATTTTCAAACAAAAATTCATGTTCATAATTTGGCTAGATCTTTGTTCGTATCCACTCCATTTTTTTTAAGATTGTCTAACTGTCAAATTAATTGCTGAAAGTCCCGTCCTACGAAATGATGATCTCAATATTGTAATAATCACAGTCACAATAACTATAAAACTGTAATTTCTAAGCTTGAACCTCTTAACTTGTCAACACATTTCGTCGCTTATTACCTGAAATAACTTTTCTCTCCAGTTTACCACCGAGACTAAAATTTAAGATCTATACACTGGCACTGCTAGATATGGTGCCGAGGATTAATGCGTTATTACGCTGTAGTCATTAAATAGTTGGGCATTATTTGGTTAACAACAGCAAAATTCCAAATTTCTCCTCAAAATTATGCAATATTGAGCAAAATTATGCAGTATTGTGCAAAATTATGCAATATTATGAAAATTATGCGCTACTTTGGAATTATGCAATTTATGCGTTTTATGCGGGACAAATTGATGTCAATCTTCATAATTTTTTTTTGATCCAGTGACACTAGAAATATGAAATAGACGGCCAGAGTTAATTACGATTATGCAATTTTATGCAAATTATGCAATTGGTCGTCATTGCTTATAACACAGACCGAATGCCTAGAACAACGTAGGAAATTCAATAAAGAGGCAACGTAAAGCATAAGTATTTGATTATAATATCTTGCCAAGATTTAGTTGATTTCATTGATGGATATTATTGGGTTTGAAACGAAGTACATAGTTGAGTTAAAATTTTGATATCTAGTTCTGAAACTATTATTTTGGAAAAATAGAAATAGCTAACGTTTTGTTGGTTACAAACATTCAAAGTCAAGTACCAGTAGCCTTAGTAATGTCTCCAACTTGCAACATAATTTCACGGGGTGCTAGAAAAAATCCATCCTGGATTTCATCTATCCTGTCTCAGTAGAAACAGCGGTTACCGATGAGTGAGGTAAAAGAGCAGAAGATTTTTCATGTTGGGGTAGTTGAAAAAGTAGAATTGTTCCCAATATATAAGTACCGTCTAGTATGTACATAGCGTTATTTTGGAAATTGTAATGAAGATCCTCACAAGTGAGGCTGAGTTTGCTCATCTGTTCAGCATTAATAAACTTAGCGTATCCCTCCCTATTCGAACTTCGATTAGCATTTTCCAAATACTAATCTGTACAATACATCGCTTGCATGCTAAACATTGTATTCGCTCACTTCTATGAGTTATGAATCGGCTACAATCGGTTTAAATTCGAGGTATTGCCATGCAATATTAGAGGTACTGTTTAACTCGTGTAAAATGCATGACAGCACAGAGACTAGTATTTCATGTAGATAGATTGTCGAAATTGCAAACAAACAGTTTGAAAACATTTCTGATCTCCATGCCTGTGTGACTTTAAAGTCACACCATTTTTTATTTCTTGATATCCCACAGTAAGTGGAATGATTGATATTTGGCCAAAATTCAAAATTTTTGAAAGCGGGAATGTTTAAATTTTGTGAACCCAGACTTGTTACATAGACCGAAGAGTACCTTTCCCCAAGTTTTTTTAGAATTGGTTCAGTAGATTCCGATTGATTTATTATTACCATAATATGCTTATTCTATGCTGCTGCCGGTTCCGTTTAATCGCTCAGCTATAAAGAGTCAAATTTGTGAAACCTAAAGAGACCGCGGAAGACTTGGTAGTTCTAAAAACATGAATTTGAATTTCAAATTCTACGGAGTCCCTCACACTGCGAAACAGTTCCAAATCCTATTATATTTGATGCAAAAATTAATGCTTGTTAATTCATAGAACTGAAACCCTAGGGCTCCGCTTATTTACCAATTTTAGTCACAACACTCAGGTCCCTAATATTCTTTTCGTCCAACTCCACACCATTCCTAGCTTTCATTTTTCAGTCAAAAATAGACATCCGACCGTAACAGTTTCAAATGAATTTCGACAGTCTGGTTGTCCTCGGTGAGTGAACTACTGGGTCTGAGCCTTCCCTTCTTTCAATTTATGCTAAGTATGATTTCCTTTGAGATCTAAGTCACCGCCCGTGAAATTCACGCAAATGGGCACTGATTCTGATTATTTTATAAAAGTATTATTACTAATAGTTTCCCAAAAATTTAAGAATCATAAGAACACAAAATTTATACTAATTCTTTTCGACATATGCCTTTATTTTCATCGGCAACTACTACTACCTTGCACTAGCGAACTTTGTCTCATAATTTGCTGATTTAATAAAATTCCAAAAAAGAATAGTTTTATTTTAGCAAAATTTTGCCTACAGCATATTCTACTTTTATCAAAAATTCTTAGAACGTGTAACAAGCAGATGGCACGGTAAATTTCATAACCTTTCTACGAACACACTGTCCGTGGTCAAAAACGAGTCAAATCAGCGTTGCATTAGGAAATACGCTTAATCGTACCTAATTTAGTATGGTTATGCTGAAGTAAGTTAAATATTTCGTTTGATATTTAAGGCCAAGTTTTTCAATGAGTGTGTTTGTATATGTAAATATACAGCGCGTTCAAATAAGAAGGCGAAATTTTTGAGAAATGATTTTACCAAAAATAAAAATATAACTGTATATCAAAATTTTTCACACATTATGAACTGCTCAAGTTTCTGAAAAGCGTTCCTACGAAAGTTTTGTTAACTTGTCTTAAATTAAATAGTGTCCCAATAGTCTAATTTGTGAAAGTTTTAAAAACGCTAGTGGCTAATTTTTGCTTTCTTATTTGAACACAATTATGGGACAACAGTAAAGGATAAGCGTAATGTATCAGAGTTACATTCGAAAAGAGTTGACCTTCAATAAATCATTACTTTTGACCCTTTCATCCTAGAAACAAGATTTTTTACACGTGTTTCTCTACTTTTTCATGTTGTTTCATAAAATCAATATTTGACCCGAGAAAAATTTACATAACGAGATGCGCTGGACATAATTATAAAACAGTTACATTCTCCAGCAAACGGCAAGGGCCAAAAGTACCTTCCATCTGTTTTAGAATTATGACCAGTACTGTATGTGTATGTACATGTACATACACATGTACGCATGTGAATATACATGTACACAGTAAACCTCGGTTACCACGGTCACCCGGTTACCACGAACCAAGTGGTCCGGTACGCGCCTTGAGATAGGCAATTTGTGTATAAATGGAAGCCGAACTCGGTTAAGCCGAACTCTCGGCTACCACGAACGCATTTCGTAGCCCCAGTTCATTAGGCACATCCTTTTTTTCCTCTGTTAACAAGAAACTTTTTTCTTACAAAATTTAATAAATAACTTCTTTTTAATAACTTTTCAAACGTTGAAATACGACAGAAAATGAACCAGTAATATATTTTTAGTCATTTTTTATCTCCACAACAACTTACTTCTTATTATAAAATTAATGGTAAATAAAAACTACCTAAGCTAAGACGAACAAATTATTCCCCAAGTTGTGTGTTCGTCTTACGCTTAAGCCGAACCTCGGCTACCACGAACCAAATATTTCGGACCCTAAAAATTCGTCTTATCCGAGGTTTACTGTATATTATGTAAATATGTTTGTAATACAAATATTCAGAGAAATAAATTTATTTTGTGACCCATCTGGTAGTCAGAGCCATGGCTTCGGATACACTCCCAAATATTCGGGAATCAGAACTTTATTATAGAACCAACAATAGATTACAGTGCGTGTGCGTAAAATTTCTCGGGCTCACTAAAAAAAATACCGCGGTTTACCGCTCACACCTGACCGAGAATATAAGATTACCAAGCCAATTATCGTTGATAAAAATGTTATTTTTTGTGGAGAAATGCAAAAATCAAAAAAAAAAAATTTTTTTTGTAAAATTTTTCAACACTTCCCAAATGTATACACCAACCGGATTCTGAGATGGATGAAGCGATGGAAATAAGTTAAATGTAAGAATTTATTATTATTAACTAAGTTGATAAATAAGTTTGATTAGGCAATCCTGACTTTGCTTACGACACTGGTACCTTAACCACCTCCCAGAGTATTCAAACTTTGGTTCTATAATAGTACAAAAATATGATCATCGATTTTTTTATACCAAGGTATGCATACTTTTAATAAATTTTAAATTCGCTTCATTAAAGGACATAATCAGTGAAACCGTCGTCATTTACAGAATGGACTATACCTATTGTAGGTATAGTTTCTTTTGGAAGTGATTTTTGTGGCTCTACAGGGCAGCTAGTTAATCCGAAAGCAGCGTCTTTGAATTCTGTTTTACAAATAGACCAATTTGACTTATATACAACTTTGACACGATATTCAGCACAAAGATATTGCTCGAAATGAAGCACAATCTGAACTAGCTGTGTATCACCAGTGCTAAAAATTAAAATAACAAGTATTAAGCTGGAAAAATTTTTCTTGAATGACTTACCCCACCAGTCTCACTGTTAGATAGAACAAATATGGAAGAGGTTGCTGTGTTAATGTTCAGCTCAGAACCCTGAAATAAATTGGTGTTTCAAGAAAAACAAAATTATAATCCATCACATTTGTTCAAATTTAGAAATGGTACGCCAGTACAATTGGAACTAAGCATAGAAATAATCTTCTCTTCAACGTCAGATACCAATTTGTACATTAGATTCTAATGTATTTAGTCCGAGTTCACAATACTGGACGCTCAATTCACAAGTCATGCTAGGGTTTAATTGTCATGACTAAATCACGTAATTATACTAATTGAAACTTTGAAAAAATATATAACTTACAATTACAAGGGATACAATGAAAATAATATAATCAAAACCTATTTGCCTATTAAACTATTGATGGAAGTGATTTTTCAACTGTAAGTCTAACTCAGACTTCCAAATTCCAGTTTCTCCAATCAAACAAGTCAACAAACTATATTTGGCCCCTCTATCTTAATAGCCGTAACTAAGGGTTCAATACTCTGAGAACCAACCAAAAATCATCCAAGGTTTAAAGCTAATTTGGCACAAAATTTCCAAAAGAGCACTGAAACGAGTAAGAAAAGAGGTAATGGGACTTGCCTACTAGAACCTTCGAAGAATCGGATTCAAAAAAGTCAGCAGGGTGATGTATTACCTTTGAAACATATATTAGTTTATATTTATGAAAAATTTTAATTCCAGTATAATTATAGGTTGATTTGCAATCTCAATTTAAAATTTGTGCCTTTACCTCCTGGACACCTTTTATATTCATTATCTTAACTTTTATAAAAATGAATTGATTCTTATGAAATACACTTCATTTGTTGTTCAAGAAATAGTAAACTACATATCTTCATGACTGTTATAATATTTTTTACCTTAATTACATAAATCAATGAAAAATTATTTTTATCACTATTATTCTTTTAATGTTTCTTACAATTTTCATGGGCTTTATTCATGTATTTTCACAATATTTAGTCATCTAGTAATAGCTATACCTATTTCTGTCCCCATTTGGCCAGCGTTTGTATCATACGTATTAAGAAAAAGTTAATAGCAAATAGAATACGCAGTCATGTTTTTGAGTCAAAACCACATTCAAATCGTTTTATATTTTTTCGGAGGAGGTTTTTTTTAAATAAAATTTAAAAAGGTAACAATAATTGGATTTATAATTCTTAGGATGGAGACCTGTATAATTAATTTTTTCAAGTAATTAAATTCTTCTAGTACAATAACTAAATTAATATATACATAATAATTGAAAATTTTTTTGTTGAAAATTGGGTTGAATAGT
The DNA here is from genome assembly GCA_002738285.1 of Holacanthella duospinosa. Classification (NCBI taxonomy): domain Eukaryota; kingdom Metazoa; phylum Arthropoda; class Collembola; order Poduromorpha; family Neanuridae; genus Holacanthella; species Holacanthella duospinosa. The sequence continues at coordinate 103,558 of NIPM01000507.1, forward strand.
ATCTAGATTCAATCTATTTAAGGTTAAAGTATGACAGAAATTGATAAGTATTGAAAGATTAGGTTGAATACTGTAGAGGATTCAATTTATCTGAGGTTACTATTAAAGCGTAAAAACCCGGTTGTATGTTAATTTGAGCTTAAAAATCGGATGGTTTGATTTACTGGTTAAGAAATGATTAATAGAATATCGCGGCTCTAATACATAAATCAGTTGATTTTTATATAGTTTAACACCAGATAATTTAGGAATTTTTGGAGAAACTTTTTTTTACAAAATTTATTGAAATATTTTTTGACACGTGTTCAAACGTTAAAAGGGGACAGAATATACCAAAGATATACCTTTAGTTGCTTTTATCTTCACAAGAACCGTTATGAATCATTATATTAGACAACCTCATATATTTTATACAGAGTGAGTTAATAAGGGCTACCTAGAGATCCTCACTCCACCGGACCTTTCTGTGTCACCCACAATAAATCGGCGTCAAAATTTTGTTTACTTTACAACGTCACATTTTGTTGCATTTAAAACAAAGAATCGTTTAGTCAAAAGTTGTTTGATCTAAATGGGAGTACCGCCGATGCTTCGACTGACTTAGATCAAATATCGCTACCGAGACCCAGACGACTCATANATCTAAATGGGAGTACCGCCGATGCTTCGACTGACTTAGATCAAATATCGCTACCGAGACCCAGACGACTCATACGAGCAGCTACTTGTCAGATATAACAATCATCCGTCTGAGGTAAATCATCAAATACGTTAAGCACGTACTGTGAAAGATATTATTGTGTGAGAAAAATTATTCCTTTTGGACCAAAAGTCTGAAAACTTACGACTAACGACGAAATGGCAGCTGCGGTCATTGCTGCAGCCAAACTAANTTTTGGACCAAAAGTCTGAAAACTTACGACTAACGACGAAATGGCAGCTGCGGTCATTGCTGCAGCCAAACTAAGTTAGATTGAACCAAAGGGAGCTCAATTTACACTTCATAAGAATCTGAAGATAGAGTAGACTGAAAAATAGTC
>NIPM01000508.1:0-104475 GCA_002738285.1 Holacanthella duospinosa
CAACACCTGATGAAAGCATACATCCTCAAACCATAATTGATCCTCCACCGAATTTTTTTGATTAAGTAATATTGTGATCTCTGAGTGATTCCCCGATTTTTCTGAAAGTTCTAACACGTCCATCAGATCCCTCTAGATTTACTTTAGTCTCATCTGACCATATAACCATATCCCAGTACCTAGTTTCCCAATTTCGGTGTTTTTTTTCAAATTCTGATCTGGCTCGATGATGAGATTTTTTTAATTGTGGGCATTCCTTTTTGTATCTAGATACGATTTCGCTACGTTTTAATGTACGCAGTATATTACTCGAAGAGGCGGATATTCTTGCATAGGTCTTGAGTTCNACGATTTCGCTACGTTTTAATGTACGCAGTATATTACTCGAAGAGGCGGATATTCTTGCATAGGTCTTGAGTTCACGCTGTATTTCTTAGAGGTGGAGCATTTACCACTTTTTGCTAACCTTCAAATATATTTTTCATCATACTTATCTAAAACCCGAGGATGACCTATTATAGGCTCTGGAGTATTATTCTCAACTCTATTTATTACTCTGGACACTGTTGCTTGTGAAACTCCAACAATTTGAAGATTTTCCATTTAAAGCAAGTTCGTTAATTCTTGTTTCAATTTTCTTCAATGTTCTTCTTGTCATACCAAATAAGCCTTAATACCTTCTGCTAAGGATTTGAAATAAAAACGAACAATTTTGCGGTATTTTAGAATGTTCTAGAATGAAAATTTTGTAAATTTGAAAAATTCTTCAAAACACTGAATCACCTACTTTCAATTTTGAGTAATCATAACTCTATCAATGTTTAAATATATCTATAATATTTTTAATGTTATAGACAAAGGCTGTATCTATCTATCATATGAGTATTAGCTTGCTCGAAGGCTTACTCATTCATGAATTACCATTTAAGTTCGAATTTCCCAAACACTGAATCACTTTTGACGGGCAGTGTACAAAGTAGTAATCGATAGGCTTCTCACATAAAACTATTTTAAAAATATAAAAACAAATAATATGAATTGTAAAATAAAAAGGTTTATTTCTATATCTTTTTGTTCATTTCGAGTGTTTATTGAGTCAACTTTGTATATATTTTCTTAATTTTAGTTCTAAACTTTCTCACCATAAATCATAGCAACAAAATTTGCATCATAGTTAAAACTTTATTAATAATTATAGAATGCATAAAAATCAATATTTATTGAATTTATACTTGGAACTCCATAATTTAATGTTTTTGGATTAAAAACTGTTATTTTTTAATATTTAATGCTCGATTTACAATTCGGCCATTTCATCTCAGCATATATTACTTTATATGGTCAATTTTTAAATCACCACAAAAACTTGAAATAACACACCAAAGTGATTTTACAGAAAAATAATTAGTCAGGAAAAATCTCGGTTTAACTGTTTAATTAAAGAAAACTTACTACTTTTCTTATAAAGTATTCATGACGAAGATTTTTAGGATTGCCTGTATAGGGTGGCGCAAGTAAATGTGGAGATTTTTCTAATAAAATAGAAATAATGCAATAGATACTATAAATTAAAATATAATAAAACTTTATTTGTAACATTTAAATACTAGTAATCAGTGCTTCCACCACTAGCATTTACCATTTCTTGGATTCTTTTTGGAAAAGAGCGACTGATATTTTTAATTGTGTTTTATCAATCTCGCTCCAAGCCTTTTCAATTCTTTTGATTAATTCTTCCCTATTTCTTTGCCGAAGGTTTTTATGGATGAAATCTTTAAGAATATTATATACATGTTCTATTGGTTTCAAATCTGGGCTATTGCCTGGCCATTTTCCTTTGCCCCATAAAGTTTGAAAATTTGATTATAAAAGTAGCATCTTATCTTTTTCCATCTTGAACAAAAGTCACTTTTCTTTTATTATAAATTACTTTTGGGTTCTTTAAAGCTTCTATATATATAGGAATGATTTTGTCCTGCTAATATTTTCCTGTTACTTTTTGGTCTTTTTCAACAATATGTCAAACCATTTGCACACACCTAGCCACCATAATAGAAAGTGATTTTTTTGAGCAAGGTGTTATTGGAACTTGGCTTTTTTTCGCTTGTATAATATGGATTATTCCATTTGTTTAATTGGGTATAAAGTTGAATATGAGATTCATCAGTAAATAAGACATTATCAATCAATTCTATTGCTCTTGGGCCTTTAGTTAAAAACCCTGAATTTTCAACAAGTTGACCAAACTTAATTCTATCATCGATATTTTTTTTGACTTAAAAGGGGTTTATTTTGTCTTGAATAAGCATATTTCCCCAAATTTGTTGATTTTCTATATCTTTGCACTGTTCTTCTACTTATAGCTTTGTTACATTTTTGATAGCTTAAACTAGAATTCAACTTGGCAGCGCATTTTCTATCAGAAACTCCATGTTTTTCTTTCATATTACGCTTTATAAATTTTTTAGTGTTTGCGCAAAGTTTTCTATTCACAAGACCCTTTTTTCCTTATCGTTTTGTCTTTTTTCTTCCTATTGTAAATAGTTTGTCGAGAGCAATTTAGATGAGGTGATATTTTATAGGGGACAATCCAGCTTCTAATAAACATTTCATTCTTATTCTATTTTGATATTTAATAGTTATATTTTCATTTTCCATTTTGAAAAGTTATTTATTTTAAAAAAATAAAATTGACTAAATAAATATATTTTTTATTATCACCCATCGCAAAAATTACAGTGTCCAAAGTTACTTGCGCCACCCTGTATATTGAAGCCAGAAAGATTAGTCCAAATATGGCACTTTATTCCCTTTTTAATTCTCTTCTTAATTCAACCAAATTTTTAATGAATCTAGATTATTCTCACTCTTGTTCAACCAAATTTTTAATGAATCTAGATTATTCTCACTCTTGTTCAACCAATTATTTAAGAAGTAAAATGGGGACTACTCTGAACGAAAATAAAGTGCCATATGGCTCTTCTATATGGGTCTAAATTTTTGAAAAAATCATAATGTATTTGGTTGATAAAATCAGGAATTCTTGAAGAAAATGTATCATTATGGTTGAAAAGTTTTAATAATTATGCAAAAATCTATTTTAGTTGATAAAAATAAAAAATTTCTACATATTTTTCAACCAAAGGATATTTAAATATTTTATTTCCAACTATTTCAACCAAAATATTATGTTTCTTCAAATATTTTCTTCCATATTTTCGTTCAGAGTAGTCACTTTTTGATTCTTTGCTTAATTCAACCAATTTTTAATGAATCTAGATTATTCTTACTCTTGTTCAACCAATTATTTAATAAATGGACTACTCTGAACGAAAATAAAGTGCTATGTTATGTTTGATGATCAAAAGTGGCTGAAATGTAAGTTTATGAAAGATAAATCTGGACTTAAGCTAGAAATCAATAATCAATGTAAAGATACGGTCACCAATTTTTTTCTGCTATTAAGGCAACTTGATATTTATAAAGAACATGGGGTTACTCATGTTTTGTATAAACATACAAGATTTATTGATGTTAGTGGACTTCTACCGCATTCTTATAAACGCTATATCAGGCAATTAGAGACTTTATTCAACAGTTATAATGAACTAGTCAATAGTTATGAAAATAGCTTTGGGAGTTGGAACGTAAAATCATCAGAATTGAGGAGATTTGGAAGGGAATTTTTTTGAAAGCATAATATTTAGGTTGAAATAGTTGGAAATAAAATATGATTTGGTTGAATATATTTTTTATCTTTATCAACCAAAATATCAAAACTTTTCAACCATAATTCTTCAAGAATTTCCTTATTTTATCAACCAAATCCATTCTCATTCCTTCAAATATTTTCTTCCATTTTATCATAGAGAGAGATATGAAATTGTGAATGAATTTTAAATATTGGGTTCTAAAATTTGTATTCTTCTTTAGAGATTTTTGTTAAGAATTGGAAATTTATTCCACTAACTCATTTGAGTTTACTTTTCGACCATCCTCATAGGAATAGAGTCAATTTTGGTGGTAGTAGAACTATTTAATAAAATAATGGGATTGAGAGAGATCTATGGAACAAGAAATATTTATTAGATACTTTGTTTAATTTCGGAAAATACAATATAAAATTTTTTGCAATTTTGTTTCAAAAATTTTCTCTTTAGATGGCTGAGTATTCAATCAAAGAACAGAAGTTGAAATTCAACACTTCTAATGATATACAACCAACATTAGAAGAAATACAGAAAATACAAAACCTGGAAACCTTAATATTAAGTGGGAATACTATCGGAATTGAAGCCTCAACTAAATTAGCTGAAACATTATTGACGTTAACAGGATTAAAAGTAAAACCTCCTCACTCAGTGGTTTTAGGTGCTGGACTTGAGCGATATCTTTACGGGTAGATTATTAGATGAAATCCCCCTTTGTCTTAAATCTATCTTCACCTCTGTTTCTAATCATAAGATCAAATTAGTTGATTTAAGTGATAATGCCTTTGGACCCAATGGTGCATCCCCGCTAAGAGAGTATTTGTCAAATCATATTCATCACCTTCAAGACTTAAAGTTGCAAAATACCGGGCTAGGGGTCATGGGTGGCACGATGATCTTTGAATCTCTAATTCAGTTTAAGAAACAAAACCCAAAAGCTCAAGGTTTGTCCAAGGTAGAAATGGGTCGGAATCGATTGGAAAATGGTACTTCTCATTTAATCAAAGATTTCCTTCAATCACATACGAATCTTCATACTCTTCGAATCCCGCAAAATGGTATTAGACCAGAAGGGATTTTGAATTTAGCTGAGGGGTTAAAGAGTTGTTCAAATCTTAAGGTGTTAGATTTACAAGACAATACAATAACAGAAAAAGGCGCTCAAGCCTTATCACTAATTTGGTCTCGATGTTTAGGGTTGGAGGAATTATATTTAGGAGATTGCTTATTATCAGACAAAGGATTGATCAATTTATTTCAATCAATAAACGCTTCTTTGAAGATGCCAAGGTTGAAGAAGCTCGACTTAAGTTATAACGAAATCAGATCAAAATCCATCCTCATCTTCTCGCAATTAATTGAACAAGGATGTTTTCCGTCTTTGGTGTCATTGAATATTAACGGGAATGAATTTGCTGATGATTCTATGGCAGCCGATAAGCTCCGAGATGCTTTGATCGCTATGGATGCACCAGAAAATACGCTGGGCTCAATGTCCGATATGGAAGTAAACACCGATGAAGATGAGGAAGAAGAGTTAGACTTGGATTTGGATAAGCTTACTACTAATTAAACATCTCTTATTCTATGTTTATTTCGCGTCCAAGGAAGTTGACTGTAATTTGACGTCATTTTTGATTTTTATAATATTAGGGCGTTCCAAGCAAAGAGATACTCAAAAAAAATTTACTATAAAAGATATAAAGTTAAAAATTAGTGTATTTATATATACGAACCTTCTGCATTTATTACACTTCTCCATCTTTCGGGTAACTTTTGGATACCATTCATAAAACCTTTGGCATTAAGCCCCTGAATTGCACTTTCTAGCTGAATTTCTAGTTCATGCCAATCATCATAAATGTTTTCCTTTAACTTCCTCTTTAATTTCCCAAAACAATTGAAATCAGGTGGGCTAATATCAGGGCTATAGGGAGGATGGTCCCAAACCAGAATATTTTCATCAATAAAATACTGCTTTATAAGATTTGATTTATGTGGTCTAGCATTATCATGTAATATTATAGGTACCTTGGATTTCTTATCAGATAACTATTTCTCTAATAATTCGATTACGAAGATTTTATAGACATCTGAAGTTACAGTCTCTTTAGGAGCACAGAGCTTCCAATAAGCAACCCCTTGAAAATACATTGCTAATACTAGCATTCTCTTTCTTACATATTTAGATTGAAGTACAAATTCAGCTGGGTCTTCATTCTTATTTCTCCAAGATCGAATCTGATCACGTTGGGGTTGCATGTATAAAGACACCCAAGTTTATCTATTGCCAAAGTTCGATTAATTAAGCTATTTTGTCTCGATAGATGTTTTATATTGTTTTTACATGCTAACACTCTATGTTCTCTTTGTTCATCCGTGAGAAAATGAGGTACCCATTTACTTGATAATTTTTTCATTTGTAAATCTTCTATTAAATATTGAAATACTGTTGTTTTACTACAATTCACCCGCATTGAAAGTTCGAGGCAAGACCATGTTCTTGTTTGGGCCAACAATTCTTTAATGTTATCTATTATATTTTCTTTTTTCGAGTCATCACTTCTATCGCCTCCTTGGCTATCTTCGACCACATTGTAGCCTCTCTTAAGTTTATTAACCAAACTTTTGACTGTATTTAGTTTATATGCACTATTTCCAACTGATTCAATCAATTCTTTATGAATTATTCCAGAACTGTGTCCCAGGATTATGCCAAATTTGATGAAAATCCGCTTTTCTTTATCTAAAATTGAATCTTTTAATTTTTACAATCTATTCATGATAATATTTAAAATATAATTATTTATAAGTAAAATTTGTAGTATATATAAATTAATTTAAAAGCCTTGATATTATTAGTATATTATTAAAGGCGTAATTAAACAAAGTTCGAGTGTCTCTTTGCGCGGAACGCCCTAATAAAATGTTGAAAAATTCTCTTATGCTGAATAAAACTTTACTTGTTACTGGATTTGGCTACAACATAAATACCAAAAAACTGGGCACGACGTTTGGAAAGTAGATCTCGTCACTCTTAATCCATTTCAAATCTCTTAGGTATGACTAAATTGTCTGATCGGATATCCCATTAACTAAATCATCAAATAAGTATGAAATTTTCTCCCTACAAAGTACAATTTTATAGTGTAAGGCATGTCGTGTCTGAAGATATCCAGCCACAACAATTAGATAGCACTGCTCTTAATTCTGCTATTTTCGATAATAATAGGGAATGGTATTATTACTGTTAAAAATCACAGTTTAAATTTAGATAATTAACAAAGAATTGATAAACTTTTATGTTTAAATAAACAATAAAATCTAAATCTAGTGTTTACATAAACAAACATTAAAAACTATTTAAGATAAGTCTTTTTTTAATAAGTCATTCTATTGAAAAACTAAATATACTGCCCGTCAAAGGTGATTCAGTGTTTGGGAAATTCGAACTTAAATGGTAATTCATGAATGAATAAGACTTCGAGTAAGCTAATACTCATATGATAGATAGATACAGCCTTTGTCTATAACATTAAAAATATTATAGATATATTTAAATATTGATAGAGTTATGATTTCTCAAAGTTGAAAATAGGTGATTCAGTGTTTTGTCGAATTTTTTAAAAAATGAAAAATCAATAGATTGTCACGGGCGGGAACCAAAATCTGATCTGTTCGAGTATTCTAGGCATTGAACTAACAAGCTTAAGACATACTTCATCTGAAATAGTGTTCCATATATCTTGACTTCTTTCCCAACTTTCATCTTTGTCTTTACATGGTGGTCGAATTTTTAGCTCTCTTTTTATTTGATCCCATAGATGCACAATTGGGTTAAGGTTAGAAGATTGTGCAGGCCATCTCATTACTTTTATTTCGTTTCTTTTGAACCATTTTTTTATACTTGAAGCGGTATGAGNGATTGTGCAGGCCATCTCATTACTTTTATTTCGTTTCTTTTGAACCATTTTTTTATACTTGAAGCGGTATGAGTGGACGCATTGTCATTTTGAAAGGCAATTTTATATTTGACCAAGCCATACAAGTCAATTTTATACATCGACTCGTCATCCAGAATAGTCTCATATATCTCAGCATTAACACTGCCATCAATTCTACAAAGATACTCAACACCTGATGAAAGCATACATCCTCAAACCATAATTGATCCTCCACCGAATTTTTTTGATTAAGTAATATTGTGATCTCTGAGTGATTCCCCGATTTTTCTGAAAGTTCTAACACGTCCATCAGATCCCTCTAGATTTACTTTAGTCTCATCTGACCATATAACCATATCCCAATACCTAGTTTCCCAATTTCGGTGTTTTTTTTCAAATTCTGATCTGGCTCGATGATGAGATTTTTTTAATTGTGGGCATTCCTTTTTGTATCTAGATACGATTTCGCTACGTTTTAATGTACGCAGTATATTACTCGAAGAGGCGGATATTCTTGCATAGGTCTTGAGTTCTCACTGTATTTCTTAGAGGTGGAGCATTTACCACTTTTTGCTAATCTTCAAATATATTTTTCATCATACTTATCTAAAACCCGAGGATGACCTATTATAGGCTCTGGTGTATTATTCTCAACTCTATTTATTACTCTGAACACTGTTGCTTGTGAAAGTCTAACAATTTCAGCTATTTTTCTTGAAGATTTTCCATTTAAAGCAAGTTCGTTAATTCTTGTTTCAATTTTCTTCAATGTTCTTCTTGTCATACCAAATAAGCCTTAATACCTTCTGCTAAGGATTTGAAATAAAAACGAACAATTTTGCGGTATTTTAGAATGTTCTAGAATGAAAATTTTGTAAATTTGAAAAATTCTTCAAAACACTGAATCACCTACTTTCAATTTTGAGTAATCATAACTCTATCAATGTTTAAATATATCTATAATATTTTTAATGTTATAGACAAAGGCTGTATCTATCATATGAGTATTAGCTTGCTCGAAGGCTTACTCATTCATGAATTACCATTTAAGTTCGAATTTTCCAAACACTGAATCACTTTTGACGGGCAGTGTATTACAAATAAAAATAACTGGTTATGAGTCCCGATTCCCAAAATACTATACAATATGAAAAAGGATTGTCAATTGAAAAGCAAGATGGATCAACTATACTTTGTGTTGCAAGAAAATTAAAATAAGATTAAATTATTTAGGATTGAACTCATCAATAGAATCTAAACAACCAACAAAAGAAATTGAAGACAAAGCATTCACTTTTTTAACACTATCATTATCCTATGAAATACTAATGTCAGTTATAGATCTCAAATCTACACAAGAAATATGGGATAATCTAAAAGAAACATACTATTCAAACACAATTACTTCAAGAATGCAAGCAAAGAAAGAATTACAAGATAAAAAAATGGATCCAACTAAAAATTTCCTCAGTTATTATGTTGAAATAACAAATATCGTTAGAAGAATTAGAGAAAGTGGATCAAAAATTGAAGATGAAGAAATCGTTATCAAGATTTTACAAACTTTGCCAGATCGTTATGCACCAATTATAAAACCTATACAAATTATGAGCAGAGAGTCAAAAATATCATTAACGAATCTCAAATAAATTGTTATAGATTTTGAAAAAGGAAATCCAAATACAAACAAAAGTGAAAATGCCTTTTGGAAATTTCAAAAAAGGTAAATATTGCAAACACTGCAAAAAAAAGGACACATGTATAGAGATTGTTACTCGAAGAACAGAAATAATCAATATAACAAATCAAACTATTATACAAAAAAGGAAAGTGATCTACAAGTCAATAACCAAATCAGGAATTTAAATAAGGAAAATAATTATTACACCAATGAAGTATTATTTCAAGCAAAAGAAGTTAACAATTTTGAAGATAATACAAAAAATAATATTATAGCAACATTTTTTATAGATTCTGGAGCTTCAAGACACATTATTGGAAACAAGAAGATCTTTACCAAATTAGAACAAATCAAGCCAATATACATTGAAATGGGAAATGGTTCAAAAAGTAAAGCAGAATATATGGGTACAATTAAAGCTACTATAAATTTAAAGAACAAATTCATTCCAATTACAATAACCGAAGTTTTATACATACCTGGATTTACGGCAAATTTATTATCCGTTCAACAATTAGAAAAGAAAGGATTTGAATTCAGATTTAAGAATTCTAAATGCAAAGTTATGAAAAACAATCAGATTATAGCAGAAACATTTTTAGAAAACAAGTTGTATTCAATAAACTTGTTTGAATATTACGAAGTTGCTAACATTACACTGAATAATGCTAATGGTAGTATTAATGATAATAACAGAACAAGTAAAAATGAAAATAACAACTTAAAGATTATTAATAATGATATAAATTTATGGCATTCAAGATTTGGACATTTAAATATAAACGATTTGGAGAAATTAAAAACAGATAATCTAGTAGATGGAATAAACATCAATATAAAAGATTTTATGAAATGCAATTCATGTTTAGAAGAAACCCCAGTTAGACAATTATTCAAATTACAAAATAATCACAATATAAATGGTTTATTTCACTCTGATATATGTGGTCCTGTTAATACACTATCACTTAATAACAACAAATATTTTGCCGTATTTGTAGATGATGAATCAAGATATTGTCATGTATCATTTATGAAAAATTCAAGGAATACTCAACTATTTACAAAAATACTAAAGGTTATGGAATCAAATTTTTAAGATCAGATAATGCAACAGAATACAAAAGAAATTCATTCAAAACATATTGTCAAAACAACAACATTATTCTACAATTTTCTAGTCCTTACTGTCCAGAACAAAATGGTTTAGTAGAAAGAATGAATAGAAGTTTAATTACAATAGCTAGATATTAACTTAATTTCGCATTATTACCGAAAATTTTTTGGGCAGAAGCATTAAATCATGCATGTTTCCTGAAAAACATATGTCCAACGTCAAATTTAACAGCTACACCATTTGAATTATTTAATGAAAGAAAACCTAATGTCAAACATTTAAGAATATTTGGATGTCACGCTTATGCTAATATACCCGAAATTGAAAGAACTAAATTTGATACTCCAAATAGTAAAATGATATTTTTAGGATACAATAATACACTTAAATCTTACAGATTATATGATATAAATAAGAACAAATTAGTTATTTTTGGAAGTGTCAAATTTAATGAATAAAAGTTGGATTAGAATTTCAAAAACAAAGAAACTTCACTTACATAGATTTAACTAATAATCAAAATTTTACTAATTTAACTAGTAATATTGAAAATTCTTTCTATAACACTTTAATTAATGAAATTTCACAAGATATCAAACCATTTATTGAAGAATCAATTTTTTATTAATTCAGGAAACAATAATACAACTAATCATAATTCTGAAAATACAAATTTGGGCAACTCTAATGCAACTTCAACTAATTTAGAAACTAACAACAATAATTTAAGAAGATCAACAAGAAATGTAAACAAGAAAATAAACTATAATGAGCAAATAGACTTATGTGATTATGCATTATTTGGAATAGAACCACAAACTGTAAAAGAAGCAAAAGAATCAAAAGATTGGAAAAAATGGAAAGAAGGAATGGATAAGGAATATAACTCATTAATTCAAAACAATACTTTTATACCAATAAATTTACCAGAGAATAAGAAAGCAATCAAATGCGAATAGGTTTTTAAAGAAAAAACTTCACCACATAACAAAATATTACATAAACGCAGATTAGTTGCAAAAGGTTATACGCAACAGAAAGATATAGATTATAAAGAAACTTTTTCACCCGTAATTAGATCAGAAAGTTTAAGCTTTTTTATTGCATACTGTACTCAATATGATTATCAAATAGAACAATTAGATGTTGAAACTGCCTTTTTAAACAGATACTTAGATGAAGAAATATACATGGAAATACCAGAAGCATATAAAAATGATTTTGAAAAGAATAAAGTCTTGAAGTTACAAAAAAATTTGTATGGGTTGAAACAAGCATCGAGAAAATGAAATGAAAAGATAAATGACTTCTTTTTAAAAGAAGGTTTTCAAAGAAGTAGGGCTTATTCATGCCTTTATATGAAAAATGATATTATTATTGTTTTATATGTGGATGATATTGTAGTCGGATCAAAATGTAAAGAAAAGATTAATGAAGTTACAAACAAGTTATCAAATAGTTTCAAGATTAAGAAAGTTGGAGAAGTTAAGAAGATATTAGAAATTGAAATAGAAAGAAATATAGAAAAAGGATATACAAAATTACACCAAACCAAATATATTAACAGCATTATGAAAAGATTCAATATTGAAAATTGTTATCCAGTTAGCATTCCATTAGAAACATCATTTGGCCCTTATGATAAGTCACTAAAATATGCAAACAACAATATTTACAGATCGATGATAGGATCATTAATGTATTTAATGACCAATACAAGACCGGATTTAAGTTATAGTATATCACTACTTAGCCAATTTTTAGATAATTGTAGAGAAAATCATTTAAATGCAGTTATTAGAATATTTCAATATTTAAAAAATTCAAAAGAACTAGGAATTATTTACAAGAAAACAGATAATTTTGAGCTTAAAGTATATTGTGATGCAAGTTTTTCTCCAGATAAAGAAGATAGGAAGTCAGTTTCTGCCTATATTTTTACGTCGCAAATGGACCTATTAGTCGGAAATCTCAGAAACAGAAAATTACAGCTCTTTCAAGCACAGAAGCTGAATATATTTCATTAGCATCTGATGTTCAACAATCATTATGGTTGAGAAAACTATTAACAGATTTCAAAATTGAGATTAGAACACCTACAATCATATATGAAGATAACAATGGATGTATTAGTCTCGCAAAAAATCAAGTTCACAACACAAGAACAAAACATATAGATGTTATATATCACTTTTTAAGAGAAAAACAAAATAATAATGAAATAGAATTAAAATACTGTAGAACTAATGAGATTATTGCAGATATGTTAACCAAAGCATTATCAAAAGAAAAATTCAAAGATTTCTTAAAAATGTTAGGAATGGAATTTAAATTGAGTAGAGTTGTTAAAAATCACAGTTTAACTTTAGATAATCAACAAAGAATTGATAAACGTTTATGTTTACATAAACAATAAATTCTAAATCTAGTGTTTACATAAACAAACACTAAAAACTATTTAAGGTAAGTCTTTTTTTAATAAATCATTTTATCGAAAAACTAAAAATTACAATTACAATCACGCCGATATCAGGGGTCTCGGAAGAACATTGCAAATTAGGCATTAATAGCTAATTGCTATTAACCTTTATTTACTTTTTCATTTATCTTTTTTTATCTACTTAAAAACTATAAAAACACCAAAAACACATTCATTTTTATCCTTTATTAAATTCTTCTAACTACTTTTGACTTATAAATCTAACTAACAAGCAAACAAGACAATTTCCGGAACACGGCAGCATTGATATATAAGTATAAGAATTATCGCGATTGTCCCTATGCCATTTATTCTTTAACAAATACTTTCATTAAAGAGCATAAGATTAAAGTCGAAGTACACCATGCCAATTACTAACTTCAAATATATATACTATTCTCCGATCAAAGTTGCCTATTTAACATTTGGTGATATCCAATACTTTTATTCTCAATTTAATTGCCGAACCTATTGTAAGAAATCAAGTTATTCGTCTAGAAGTCCTTATCCTACTTACTACACTAAGTCTCATATTTGTAAAGAAGATAACAACACGTCAGTAAATATGAAGAAGTTTATTATAGTAAAGGGATTAGTATCTCTCATACTGCACCAAGAAATTAACATTTGGCTTATAATTTCAATATAGCTAGTTTTATTGCTTTGAATTACAGGGTGCTACAAAAGTTTCTGAAAAATTTACAAGTTTTTTCAGCCATTAAAAAATCAATATAAATACACCTTATATTTACTAAATTTTTTATAAATATGAGCACTAAAAATCCGTCTACAAGAATTAAAAAAAGATTAGAAATCCAAACAAGATTAAAGCTTGGAGAGTCCATTATGCAAATATCTAGAGAAATGAATGTTTCTAATAATACTGTAGGATTATGGAAAAACAGGGACTATGTTAGAGACAATTATGGATCTGGAAGGCCACCTGTGCTCTCTCCTACAACAAAAAATATGATTAAAGGCAAAATGTACCACAAAATTGGAAGTTCTACAAGAAACTGTGCCGCATCTTTAAATGGATCAAATAGATTTAAAATAAAAAAGTAAGCCATAGAACTGTCTAAAGATTTGTAAAAAGTACAGAATGGGGTAAAACAGCCTTTAAGCCACCTAAAAAGCCCTTTTTATCTAATAAAAATGTAGAAGATAGGCCGAATTTTTACAATTATGTAGAAAATAATGGATACTTAACGGAATTTCCTAGAGGGAAGATTAAAAGGGATAATATCCTATTTACAGACGAAAGTTGGATATATCTTCATTCTGAAGGAAACAAGCAGAATTTACGCTTTAGGACAGAAAATAAAAATGATGTCCCATGTCCCAGCACAACAAATTCCAAGAAATTCAATAAAAATAATGGTTGCAGGTGGGGTTTGTTCTAACGGAGTTACAAAATTACACTTTGTTCATAATAATGTAAATATCGAAGCGAAATTTACAGAGAAAACATATTACCAATTTATTTAAATTCACTGGATGATCCTCTATTATTTAAAAATAAGAATATGGCAACATTTATGTAAGATGGGGCACCACCCCACAGTTCAAAATTAAATTTAAGATAATTAAAGACAGAGTTTCTAATGCATGGTGTAAAGGTACTTGGCCTAGAAACAGCCCAGATTTAAATCCAATAGAAAACCTATGGGCTTACCTAAAAAATAAAATACATGAAAATCCAATTCCTTTTACTGCCCAAGGGTTAATTAAAAGGACTCAAAAAGAATGTGAAAATATATCAAAAAAAATTTGCAAGATCTATCAGAAAGTTTCAAAAAAAGAATTAATTATTTGAAAAAATGCTAAAGGAAGGCATATTGACTACTAAACCTTATTATTTTTAGATTAAACTATTTTTTCAATTTTTATTTTTCAATTATGCATTTGATTTTTTTTCAGGAACTTTTATGGCACCCTGTATATGGGAGTTTATTTTTGTTTAGAACACTTTTTAAAACCGGAAGTTGAATTTATAACCCTATTTAAGATGAAAATAAAGCAATGAAAAATTCGTTTAAAATTGGTTGAATTAAGACTTATATTTTGATGATTAATCTCCTGTTTAAGGTCACTAAACAAAGCATTACCTATTTTTGGATCAAATTACGGGTGTAATTGATTTAAAAATTAAAAATAACTTAATATTTCGTTTTAATTATCATAAACTCAATACTAAAAAACAAAAGCAGATAAAATGAAAACATACTAAAATCAAATTTGTTCAATTGAATTTTTAGATTTAAATACTATTCCTACTTTTTTGTTACAGAATTTTGACTTTCGCCATAATTTAATAAATCTGAGTTATTGATAAATTCAAAGTCGATAAATTTCATTTAGGGCTATTTTATGATCAAGTTTTTCAAAATTATTGAAAAATTAACTTAAGAAATTTAAAAATAAATAAAGGAATCACTTTAATTTGTATAAAAGATTTATAAAATTCATATTTTTACTAATAGCTTTAACGAGTAATTAAGGCATAATACCCCTGGGAGAAATCCAATATTCTCAAAAAATTTCAACCAAAAATCTCAACTCGGCTTCATAAATTCCTCTGAAACGTACTCTCCTGAGTATATTTTTTCAGGGGAAATAGTTCCCGACGCCACTTTTTTCTTGGTCAATCTTCAAACGACGCGTCCACTAGCGGATTTATGAATTCTCAACTTTTCCAAGTTTTTTCAACCAATTTCTCCGACTTTTCTCGGAAACTAAAGCTTTGAAGTTTCCACACCCGACCAAACAGTTTTTTTTAATTAGATCACGGAGAGCGGTACCAACCGAGGTCGAAAAGGTAATTACATTACGGGAAGAAGTGTAGCAGCCCCCAGTCAACGCTATACTCCTTGGATTACCCATCTTCCCACATTTAGGTTTTGAGCACCACCCTTTTATCCATGATCTTTAATTGAGAGGAGGAAACCGCCCAACCATTATCTGGTTTCAGTTTAGGGGCGTATTTGTTTTCCCTCCTCTCTCTGGAGCGGACCACCTTATGCCTCAGACTACGATGATTTGACCCCTGGAATGTAGATACCGAATTTCCATAAATGGTACCTGAGTTGGCGTAGAGGGACATGTATTGCTTAGCATCCTTTATGCGGAGCTTTTGTACCAGGTCCTCTCTACCAGGGTCCTCGTAGATCTCAAAGTAGGCATCGGTGTCGGCCTCTAAGAAAAACTCCCAGAAACAGTAAGTCACAAGGTATATAAAATCCACATGATTCTTTCTTTCGAATTCGTCGAAGACTTTCTGCAGAAGTCCGAAGTGCCCGTCTATATCTGACTTTCCGTGATATTCTGCAAAGAAATTCTGGGAGGTGAAGTAGTTCTTAGTAGGTAGCTCCAAGAGTGTATAATTCCTTAATTCCTCGGATCTAAAATGGCCTGCATTATCTGACCAGAAATGTATTTTAGAGAAACTTCTCAGCTTTGCCTCCTCCAGTTTCCTGAGGCAGCTCTTGATATATTTGGAATCATGACCAATAACTTCTGAGAGGTAGCTATAGTAGCTCATCTTTATTTCTCCCGCCAGTTTATAGATGACACAGAAGCCGAGACAAGGTACAGAAGATTTTTTGAAGTATGCTTGGGATATTTCCACAGGTCCCCCACCGATCTTGAAGTTATGTTTGAAATCCATGACTACCATGCACTCATCATGCTCCAAGTTCTCTAGTCTTTGTCTAAAGTAGCCCTTTTGATCTTTATTTAACTTAAAATGGGCTTTGTAGAACTTTACTCTTTTGTCCTGAAAACTTTCACCTAGCCTCCTTTCAAGTTTGTTACCATTTACGCAGATATCACACATATTCGTCTTCTTTTTCAAATATTTGAAGTATTTTGGGCATAAAGTGTAGTATGTAGACAAGCTTAGGTTAATTTCTGGGTTTTGGTCATTATTTTCTTATAAATATATAGTTTAGATTGTTGGAGATTTAATACAGGCTGATTTCTATTTAGTTTGCATGTTATCTCAGAATATTTGGTCAAATATTCATTAATTAACTCTTTTATATCTTCACCTTTTTGTTTCTTAGATTCTGGTTGATAAACCCCCTAATTTCTATTTCATCATCTCCTCCTTTCCTTTTTGCAGTCCTATACATAGTGTTCGAGAAAGTAAAACCACTTTTTCTCAGATCTTTTTTCGATATTTTGCCTGCAACTATAGATAAAACTGCATATCTTTCGTTTTTTGGTGTTTTGAATAATTTTAATATATTCTTAACTAATTTTTGGAATATTGTTTGTGATTCTTCAGTATTAATGTTTTGGTTATCATACGATAAATATCTTGCGTTCATTTTAGTAACTGTAATCTAATAAACGCTAATTAAAGCAAAAAATGTTTGTTTAATTTATTTTACCAACAAACTGGTTGAAAATTTATTTATGATTTGTTTTAATCCCGAAAAAGTGTCTCTTCCGAAAATAAATTCCCATATAATTATAGGAGTAATATAAAACTATATGTATTTGATTTAAGTATTTTCTTTCTACAGATTATGTTAACAAACATTAATTGAGAGCTTATCGATCTAAATCTGCTAACACTCTTTATTTTTCTGCATAGAATTCTATACAAATAAATTCCTTGTATATCGAAGGTGGTTATGAAATCTGATAGTTCCTAAGTGCGATTTCTAGGATTCGATCAAGGGAGGGACTGTTCGACCCAAATAAAGGTTTTTAACCTTTTTATTTTATATTATAAAATAAAAGTTTTTTATAATATTATATATATTTACTGTAGAAACATATAGAAGGATCATTAAAAAAATTTCATGGTACACAAATGATATTTTAAACGCTGCAAGTAGCTTCGGAGCATCGGGCGATTTGCGTCGATTTTTAAAATTACGAAATTTCCAAAATTTTAAACCCTAAAATGAAATTCAAAAAATTGAAAGATGACGAAATTGAAAACATAATCAAAGAAATAAAAGAAAAAAGGACAAAAGAATGTAAGATTTATGGAGGAAGTATTAGCTTAATAGGAATAAAAAAGGAAACTATTTCTTGTCGATCAAAAGGTTGTAGAAAAAGATATAATATTTGGGAAAACACGATATTTTTTCATATAAAAATAAAAAAGAACAAGTAATTGAAATATTAGAGTTATGGATGCAAAAGGTACCAAAAAGTTTAATATCATATATTACGAGTCTTGATGAAAAAACTATATGGAGAATATTGTTAAAATTGGAAAAGTATATTGTCCCAAATTATTATGAAACTTTTGAAAAAATTGGAGGAAAAGATAGAATTATAGAGATAGATGAACAAAAATTTGAAAAAAGAAAATACAACAGAGGACATCCTGTTGAAGGTGTATGGATACTAGGAATGTTAGAAAGAACAGGGGAGAAAAGAATAAAATTAGTTGTTATAGATGATAGAAAGAAAAATACATTAAATGAAGAAATAGTCATAACAATTAAAAAAGATTTCATATTGTATACTGATGGCAGGAAAGGATATAATGAATTGAAAAATGAATATACAGAACATGGAGTAATAAATCATTCGAAAAATTATGTTAATAAAGAAACAGGTGTTCATACAAATGCGATAAAAGGTAGTTGGTGTGGAATTAAGATGCAAGAGCCATTAAGAGATCGCATAAAACAAAAAGTGAAATCATTTCTTGTTCGATATATGATTTTAAAAAATGAAAAAAATCATTAATAAAATATCTGTTTTAATTTTTGATATTTCTTTTCTATTTTAAATAAGTTTATCATTTTTGAATTTAATTTTAGGGTTTGAAATTTTGGAAATTTCGTAATTTTAAAAATCGACGCAAATCGTCCGATTAACCTTTAATATTTTTGGATTAAAGAATTGTTACTTTTTAATATTTAATGCTCGATTTAAAATTCGACCATTTCATTTCCGCATATATTATAAACAAACTCTGTGTTTTTCAAAAAGATTATTTGAAATATGGAAAATTGGCCGAGAGGCAAGTAGAGTTTAATAAATGAGTCAAAAGTAAAAAATGGATATTTATTCCTGAGCATAAAATATTTACTATATGAATATCCTTATGATACTCTTAAAGCTATAAAATGTGAGGAATGTAGCAATCTAGCAAATGGAACAAATTAAGATATTTATCAAGATAGCTAATGAAGGAAAATTTGGGTATTTTGCACACCCTGACCTTGAAGTAGATAATCTGAGCGATCAAATATGCCGGACGATGGGTTATCCAAAACATCAAACATCTTTGACTTTCAACAATAGATTGGTAAGGGATAAAGATACTTTGTCGGAAATCGGAGTAAATAATGAGTCCATAATCTATTGTAAATATTATAATATATGATCACATAATTTTATAGAAATGTAATAAACTTATTATTTTTAGTTAAATCTTATTTTCTCCAAAAAAATTAGAGATATCGAACAAAAAATTAATAAATATGAATCATATCTAATAAAACGGAATAATTTCATACTCATTTCACTGTTATTTTTAAGATGGTTTTATCATTTTATAATTTAAGCTTATACACTGCCCGTCAAAAGTGATTCAGTGTTTTGGAAATTCGAACTTAAATGGTAATTCATGAATGAGTAAGACTTCAAGCAAGCCAATACTCATATGGTAGATAGATGTAGCCTTTTTCTATAACATTCAAAATATTATAGATAATTTTAAATATTGATAGAGTTATGATCATTCAAAGTTGAAAGTAGGTGATTCTGTGTTTTGTCGAATTTTTTAAATTTACCAAATTTTCATTCTAGAACATTCTAAAATACCGCAAAATTGTTCATTTTTATTTCAAATCCTTAGCAGAAGGTATTAAGGCTTATTTGGTATGACAAGAAGAAAATCGAAACAAGAATTAACGAACTTGGTTTAAATGGAAAATTTTCAAGAAAAATAGCTGAAATTGTTGGAGTTTCACAAGCAACAGTTTCCAGAGTAATAAATAGAGTTGAGAAAAATATACCAGAGTCTATAATAGGTCATCCTCGGGTCTTAGATAAGTATGATGAAAAACATATTGGAAGGTTAGCAAAAAGTGGTAAATGCTCCACCTCTACAGAAATACAGCGAGAACTCAAGACCTATGCAGGAATATCCGCCTCTTCGAGTAATATACTGCGCACATTAAAACATAGCAACATCGTATCTAGATACAAAAAGAAATTCCCACAATTAAAAAAAGATCATCGTCGAACAAGATCAGAATTTGAAAAAACACATAGAAATTGGGAAAATAAGAACTGGGATATGGTTATATGGTCAAATGAGACTAAAGTAAATCTAGAGGGATCTGATGGACGTGATAGAACTTTCAGAAAAATCTAGGAACCACTCAAGATCACAATATTACTCAATCAAAAAAATTCGGTGGAGGATCAATTATGGTTTGGGGATGTATGCTTTCATCAGGTGTTGAGTATCTTTGTAGAATTGATGTCAGTGTTAATGCTGAGATATATGTGAGTATTCTGGATGTCGAGCTGATTTATACAATTGACTTGGACAAATCTAAAATAGTCTTTCAAAATGACAATGCGTCCTCTCATACCGCTTCAAGTATAAAAAATAGTTCAAAAGAAACGAAACAAAGGTAATGAGATGTCCTGCACAATCTCCTGACCTTAACCCACTTGAGCATCTATGGGATCATACGAAAAGAGAGCTAAAAATTCGACCACCATGTAAAGACAAAGATGAACTTTGGGAGAGAATTCAATATATATGGAACAATATTTCAGCTGAAGTATGTCTTAAGCTTGTTAGTTCAATGCCTAGAAGACTCTAACAGATCAGAAAAACCGAGGGCGGGCATACAATCTATTGATTTTTCATTTTTTAAAAAGTTCAAAACACAGAATCACCTATTTTCAACTTTGAGTAATCATATCTCTATCAATATTTAAAACATATCTATAATATTTGGATAAGTTATAGACAAAGGCTGTATCTATTTATTATATGAGTAATGGCTTGCTCGAAGTCTTACTCATTCATGAATTACCATTTAAGTTCGAATTTCCAAAACTCTGAATCACTTTTGACGGGCAATGTAATAAATTTTCACACCAAAAAACAAAAATGTTTATTTGACAATCTTATGACAGCTTCCTTCCAAAGAGACGTAATATTTATTAATATATAAAGTATTTTTTCGCGCTCCTAGAGATCTGTGCATTTCGTTTCGTATCAAATTTGTATGCTATTGGTAAGATATAGAGGCCCCTAAATATCTAGATGATAATTACATAATAATGACGGTAATGTTTAAGTCACGCAGAAAAATATTGGTCAATGTTCAATTCGATAAATGCAAACTTTTCTAAAAACACAATTTTTAGCTACATAAAAGTTTAACGTAGAACATATAGTATAAGAGAATTCAAAAAAATCTGTAGAAAATAGAACTGGCATCTTATTTAATCAGATAAAGTTGGTTTTTTTAGGGAGTCAATTAGATAATGCCATAAGTAATTATAATATCGAAAAAGACAACACCATGCATTTAGTTTTGAAATTTCAATGTTTATATAAATTAAGTATTGATTTTGATTACATTTTAATGGGTTTATTCTCTATCATGCTTAGAATACCACTCAGAATAAGGTTAAAAAACAAACAATTGAATGACAACTATAAACCAATTAAGAGCATTTATATACAACCCAACACAGGAAATTATTCCTCGACTATAAAAAACGAAAGATCAATAGGATGATAACCATAATTTTCAATCCAATAGATATCCGTTTTTAGAGAATCTATGATATCATCCATCTCTTTGTGAGCTTTGAGGATCTTCTCATTTACTTGTGGTTTCACCAACTTTCTTTTGAAGATAAGATTGTAAAGCTTATACATCTTTGAGCTAAGAATTCTCATTCAGGGGTACAATTATCCTCTCGAGTGATTTTCACTAGTTTCGGATTCATCTTGACGTAATCGAAATACAAGGATCGTTTTTAGTAAATTTTGGACATAAAAGATCTTAGATGCTAATTAGTATTTCTGTACCAGTTTTTTGTTTGAGTCATCAGTAAATTAGACCAGTATCAAGATGTTAATTCGTATCACTAAGGCTAAAAGCTTATATAAATGCTGTATGCAAACAAACCAAAAATATTGGAGTAATACAAAGTATAAATGATCGATTTCTAAGCCATGCAATAAATACAAGTAGTTCTGAGATTGATAAAGATCATATAACTTTTGATATAGAAAGAGATGATAAGATATTCAGTGAACTAGACCAAGGGAGCTCTCATTTGCCTGTGTTTTAGTTTATTGGATTAAACTATACATTAAATCAAATATTTTAAACAGTGATCGGAAGTTTAAGCAAGATTTTGAAATTAAGCGCTGGTTTTACATGTTTCAGTATTAAGTGCTTTTTTGAATTTTAAGCGTCGATTAATTGATTCAGAACTAGCGCTTTATCAGAGGATTTTATATAATGATTCTAATTAACCGATATTTTTAAAAGTGGGGGTTCAGTAATCCTAATAGAATCCCTAGTTTTATATGTTCTATAAAAAAATATCGGTATCATGCGACATTTCTCGAAGAGTTATGGTTCTGTAAAATATTTCATTCCCTGTTATAAAAGCTTTGTGCTATCAAACCCATTTCCAAACCTGCTATTATAATTCAAAAATATAATTTAGATAAAATTGAACACTAATACAATATTAGAAGATTTAAATGTATTTAAACTGCCAAAACCCATTTTTAAGCGGTAAGTTTCCAAGCATAAATAATTCATAATGATGACAAAACTACTTGCTATATGAGGAGTATCTATATAAAAGACTGTATACATTCTAATACTAGAACAGTATATCTATAAACCTTTTAACTGTGCGTCTTTGTGTCTCTATTTGTGTACCAATTTTAGTGTCGATTAGATTCCTCTTGTGAATTATAATGTTGTACGCACATTCTTACATACATTCACATATACATGGCAAATCGTTTGTATTGGCCCTCATTCCTTGAATTTATGAAATAAATAGAACGAGAGCTAAAAAGATCAAAAATAAAGTCTGAATTTTAAAAACATTTATTTTAGCTTGAATAATGCTATTAAGCCATATAGTAACGGACATTGATTAACTAAACTTGATTTTTTGCAATTTTTATTTAAAATTGTACTTTTTATGTAAACTTCCCCCTAAACGTCTAATGCCATAAACAAAGATTTTTCTCTGCCTAATATCGAAAACAATTTTAGTAATTTGTATCAAAAGACTAATAAGTATGTATCATTTTTATCTCTTACTCTTATCTTTGCTTTATTACTCATTATCAGGGGTTGGTAAAAATTAATGGTAATTTAAATTAGTGTAATCAATTAGTAACAATTAATTGATTTCGCACTCTAGAAATTAAAATTGATTGATTTTGAGAATTTTTTTTGAAAATTGTAGGGAAATTAATTGAAATTATTAAAATAAATTATTAGGGTTTTTGGTTGAAAAATTGAGTTTTGACCTCAGTTAAATTAACAAGGGTAGCAAATTTTCATCCAAAGAAGCTGGATTTAATGTCAAGTCCGAAGCAAGTGTGTATGAAATTTTATACAGAACTTATTGATCCAGATAACCCATTAGCAAGCACCTGGAGATAAAAGTGTAACACACTGATAAAAAAAGAAAAATAAAGGTTATACAAACCTTTTAAATCACATTTTATCAAAGCATAGAGAAGAACACGATCAAATGGAAAAGTAAACAGAGCCAATTTTAGATGCTTTCATTGACAAAAAAGCAACGATATATATGGCTGGCTTAACTACGTTCTCAAAAAAATTCTCCAATTTCGATTGTTGACAAAGAATGTGTAAGAGAATTCAGGAAATATGGTCCAATTTGCTCAAAGACTTTGCGAACTTATATGGAATTATTAGGATCAAGAATAGTATTAGAGATTATCAAAGAATTACCAAACATGATGGGAATCATGTTTGACGGTTGGTCAGATGGTAGTGACCACTATGTAGCCATCTTCTCAATTTACACTATTGATTCCACAAAAAAACAAGTAACAACTACCACAAGATACTAAATAATTTTTAGGTTTTGCTTGCATTTAAACCAATTCCTCATTATGACGAAAAAAAAGAATACACTAGTTCTGCTGTTGCACTTTCTCGTTTTTTTAACGAAACACTCGAGTTTTATGGTAATCAATAAAGAATGTATCGTTTTTGAGTGGCGACAATTGTAAGACTAATTTAAAAATAGCTAATGATAACGGATTGTCTTTAATAGGATGCTATAGTTATCGGTTTAATTTAGCGGTAAAGCAGTATATTACTAAAAGTGGCTTAGATGAAGCGATAATGAAAATTCATAAGATTATGGTAGAGCTTGAAACTATTAAGAAAAGCGCGGCCTTCGTCTTAAAACAGATTTAGTTGCTAAGAAAGCAAATTTAACGCGTTGGAGTTCAACTTATGAGATGGTTAAACGATATTTTGAATTATTTCCTTTTTTAGTTGAAAAAGATGAAGAATTTAAGGATTCAGAGATTCTTTTCAAAGGTTTACAAGGATTTGATTCAATCAATATAGCTTTAAAAAAGGATAGTATTACTTTATTAGAAGAAAGATCTCTTTTTGATGGTTTAGTTGATCTTTATCTATCTATGGATTATTATTTGGCTACTAATGCTAAAATAGTACTTTCTCCTGTGTTTGAGTATGCTGTGGTTAGTTATCTCAAAGGGTCTGAATTATCTATTGAGCAGATTAAGATTTTATCTGATTTTAAAACTGGTGTATTGCTATTGATAGTGGTGATGTGCCTGAGCACACTAATCTTGCTTCTCAGATACTTGCAAGAAAAAAGATTAAAAAGGCTGATACTTATAATGTGGCTATAATTCCTCCTACTAGCAATCATGTATAAAGATTCTTCAGCAAGGCACCTCACATATTATCCGATACTAGAAAGTGTATGCTACCAAGAACTTTGGAGCTCATTTTGTTCCTTAAAGTCAATAGCGGTTTTTGGAATCTTCGAATTTTAGGAGAATTGAAACATCAATAAATGCTTTTTTAATCGAAACGAATGTTTGGACACGGCACCAATTAATTGCAATTGTACAATTAATTGATTTCGGATCTTCCAATTAAAATTAATTGGTTTTGAGAAATTTTTTTGAAAATTGTAGGGAAATTAATTTTTACTAACCCCTGCTCATTACTTTATCTACTCTTTACTTTTATCTCCATACTCGTTAGTCTTCGATACAATTGCTCAACAAACAGCAGCTTAGATTTTT
The DNA here is from genome assembly GCA_002738285.1 of Holacanthella duospinosa. Taxonomy (NCBI): domain Eukaryota; kingdom Metazoa; phylum Arthropoda; class Collembola; order Poduromorpha; family Neanuridae; genus Holacanthella; species Holacanthella duospinosa. Next base: position 25,242 of record NIPM01000508.1, read on the forward strand.
AATAAATTTTATTATTGTATTCAAAGTAGATCGTTGCATATAACTTAGCCATAAACAACTTTTTATTTTGGATTGATATTATCTTGATGTTTCAGTAACCAACTTATATCAAGTATAATCAAAAATTTGGTATTTTTATAATTTTTGATGTAGCCAGGCTTTCCATTATGTCACTTGTTAATTCTATTACACTGACTGTCAAAAGTGATTCAGTGTTTTGGAAATTCGAACTTAAATGGTAATTCATGAATGAGTAAGACTTCAAGCAAGCCAATACTCATATGGTAGATAGATGTAGCCTTTTTCTATAACATTCAAAATATTATAGATAATTTTAAATATTGATAGAGTTATGATTGCTCAAAGTTGAAAGTAGGTGATTCAGTGTTTTGACGAATTTTTTAAAGTTTGAATATTTTCATTCTAGAACATTCTAAAATACCGCAAAATTGTTAAGTTTTATTCCAAATCCTTAGCAGAAGGTATTAAGGCTTATTTGGTATGGCAAGAAGAAAATTGAAACAAGAATTAACGAACTTGCTTTAAATGGAAAATCTTCAAGAAAATAGCTGAAATTGTTGGAGTTTCACAAGCAACAGTTTCCAGAGTAATAAATAGAGTTGAGAAAAATACACCAGAGTCTATAATAGGTCATCCTCGGGTCTTAGATAAATATGATGAAAAACATATTGGAAGGTTAGCAAAAAGTGGTAAATGCTCCACCTCTACAGAAATACAACGAGAACTCAAGACCTATGCAGGAATATCCGCCTCTTCGAGTAATATACTGCGCACATTAAAACATAGCAACATCGTATCTAGATACAAAAAGAAATTCCCACAATTAAAAAAAGATCATCGTCGAACAAGATCAGAATTTGAAAAAACACATAGAAATTGGGAAAATAAGAACTGGGATATGGTTATATGGTCAAATGAGACTAAAGTAAATCTAGAGGGATCTGATGGACGTGATAGAACTTTCAGAAAAATCTAGGAACCACTCAAGATCACAATATTACTCAATCAAAAAAATTCGGTGGAGGATCAATTATGGTTTGGGGATGTATGCTTTCATCAGGTGTTGAGTATCTTTGTAGAATTGATGGCAGTGTTAATGCTGAGATATATGAGAGTATTCTGGATGAAGAGCTGATTTATACAATTGACTTGGACAAATCTAAAATTGTCTTTCAAAATGACAATGCGTCCTCTCATACCGCTTCAAGTATAAAAAAATAGTTCAAAAGAAACGAAATAAAGATAATGAGATGTCCTGCACAATCTCCTGACCTTAACCCACTTGAGCATCTATGGGATCATACGAAAAGAGAGCTAAAAATTCGACTACCATGTAAAGACAAAGATGAAAGTTGGGAGAGAATTCAATATATATGGAACAATATTTCAGCTGAAGTATATCTTAAGCTTGTTAGTTCAATGCCTAGAAGACTCTAACAGATCAGAAAAACCAAAGGCGGGCACACAATCTATTGATTTTTCATTTTTTAAAAAAATTCGTCAAAACACTGAATCACCTACTTTCAACTTTGAGTAATCATATCTCTATCAATATTTTAAACATATCTATAATATTTGGATATGTTATAGACAAAGGCTGTATCTATCTACGATATGAGTATTAGCTTGCTCAAAGTCTTACTCATTCATGAATTACCATTTAAGTTCGAATTTCCCACACTGAATCACTTTTGACAGTCAGTGTATATATCTGCAAAAGATTCATCAATGTATCCACTTATGATTTTAACAAAAAGGGACTTGTATTCAAAAACGATTCTATCTAGAGAAAATAACGAATAATCACAAAGATTAAATATATTTACTGTTTGGTTTCATTTTAAAATGACATAATAAAATACGAAGGTTCATTAAAAAGTATTTATTTTATTATTTGGTCAACTCTTCTGATAAAGAATGAATTTGCTGCAGATAAGTAGATTCCATAACACCTAAAGTCTCCTAAAAAAATTCATCAAACACAAAGGTGATATAAACCTTAGACTCAATCAATTGATTTTCCAACTCTTTATTCTTTGATATAACCGTTTCGATCTCGTTTTTGAATGCTAGATGTATGAGTTTCAATCCCTCATTTTCTTTCGAAAAAACATCCAACTGTAAAATAATAAAAGTGAGGATGAACTTTTTTGTTCGCTTCCAAATTCATTTCATGCATTTTATCTTTCCATCTATTATCCAATTCTAGTAGTTTATCATATTTTTCATCCTAAATCCATCAATTTTTTTGAAAATATCACTATAATTAAAGGCAACTCTGTTTGTATTTCAATGTCATTCATTGGACGCGTCTAAAATTAGAAGGAACAGAATGGAATACCTCCTCCTGTTCAGTTTGAATCGAAAAATCAGTCATTTCAACTGTAGGTCTCAGAGATCGAGGATTCTCATGCTAAAAGTTTGAAATAAAATGCGATACTTTCTGATATTTCGTGATCAATATGTTTAAATTCGAAAGAAAAGCGACTAAAACATAAGATAGGAATAGGGTGGACTTGAAAATAGGAACAGGAACTGATCAATAAACTTATCAGAAGAATGTCGAATCTTTATGATGGTTTCTAAAAGTTGATCAAAATCTATTTCTTTCTCTAAATCGCTTCAAATATATAAAATAAGAACTTTCGGTCAAAAAAGGAGTTAATGGTCTATAAGAGTTATCAAAAACGATAAAAATTTACTCGATTTTTTTTAAATTAGAGCGTAAAATGTTATAAAAATCCAACCAAATCTATAAAAATCCATCATCATTATAACTTATTTGCCGTTTCAAGTGGTTTTGATAATGTAAAATCATCAAATAGTTCTGATATTTCAAATTCCAACTTCTGAACAACTTCCAAAGCCTTTAAAAACCAATAGAATTTAAAAAAGAGTTTGGTACTTTATATTCTTTATTTTCTTTAAAATATTCGGATAAATCTTGAAAAGTCGCTCTACAAATATTGAATAAACCAACACAAAACTACATTTCAAAGGATAAGAAATTACAGGTTCGATGGAAGAGTTCTCTTTGACATCAAGGGAGGTAGAGATAAATTGGGAGTAAGTATGAAAACTAAGAAAAATATCAATGAAATTTTCCAAGATTACGCGTTCTTTACTAGCTGAAATTCTCTAAATTGCTTCTCATATTTAGCTTCAATTTCCAACTTCTCTTTCAACACACCTTTAATAATCCTATCCCTATCATCACAATCTTTCTTTAAACCAACAATGATTTAGGTGATGTATACTTTTAAGTTCCTAATCTTATCGGTACAATTTGATAATTCTGACATATATTTTCCGTTTTCTGATTGAAGTTGTTCTTCTAAATCCAAAACTCGATCACTTAACCTAACTTTGACAAATTTAGAGGGGTAGGATACTGTTTTCATTAATCTTGAATAATAAATCTTCTTCTAATGCACTACATTTTATTTCTTTACCTTTATCTTTTGTACCAAAAAGCGACGAAAATGTTGATTTCTTCGAAATAAAGTTTATTTGTTTGAGGGGTGCTACCTGTTGCTTTAGGGATTGATATTTCTGATTAGAGCTTTCTAAACGAAATTTCAGGTTATTAATCTCATTTCGATACTTAAATGCCCACATCAATCAAGGGGGTATACTGTGTCCATTATTTGTAATTGTGAATTTATCTCTTTTTTAAATTCCATATTCAGTTCTTTTTCCTTTACACAAATTAATGTAGAGAAACTTGTTTTAAATCTTTCTTTAATCTATACAAATCAATATGAACCTTTTAGGGAAGTGTTACTTTAGTATACGATTTTCAGGGCTTTGATAACCATAATCTAATATTAGGAAGTTTGAAATACTGGATTTACTTGACATTTGGAAGAAAATTTTTGAAGGAATTAGAATGTATTTGGTTTATAAAATGGCACAAAATTTTTGAAGAAATCTTAATATTTTGGTTGAAATAAAAAATATATGTATTATTTGGTTGATAAATAAGTATAAGTTATATTTATTTATCAACCAAAGCAGGTTTTTATGTAATTATTGAAATTTTTCAACCAAAATAATAATGTTCTTTCGAGAATTATACTGAATTCTTCAACCAAAATGATTGGTTTCTTTCAAAAATTTTGTCCCAAATGAGTGAATTCTTGAAGAATTATGGTTGAAAAGTTTTAATATTTTGGTTGATAAAAATGAAAATTTTCTATATATATGGGACAAAATTTTTGAAGCCTCAGTTATAATTCTAGAATATTAATGCATCATAGTGAAAATAGGTTGATGAAGCAACTAAAATGGCAAGAAATATAGCTAAGAGTTATTTTATGGATAGTAAATACATAAATTTATTTTCATTCTTACTATTTTATACATTCAAGAAACTAAAATTCCTCGACTAATTAGAATAGAATTATGTAAGAAAATATTGTGCCATATTTCAACCAAATAATATTTAAATATTTCATTTCCAACTATTTCAACCAAAAAAATTATGTTTTCTTCAAAAATTTCCTTCCATTTGGTATCTGGAGAAATGAAATCGAGTGATTCCAAATTGGAGTTAAGCCAGTGATGTAATGGAGAATCAATGCCAAAACACAACTTTAGATCATAAATAGTACCAATTTTTTCCATAAAAGAATGGAATTTATCTACTAGTTCTTTTTATTAGTTTTTGCTGTAAACATACGTTTTCATCTAAAAAACATTTATTTGGTAATTAAAATAATATTTAATAAGCTTTTTCTCTACAAGTCACCTTCTGTTCAAAATTGCATTCAATCAATCGACTAGAAATATCATTTTGAACCTTTGCAAGCTGGACTATAAAATTCAAATGGCTATTAGACAACTCCATCTTATCTTTATCATAGCCAATATTTAAATAATCAATACTAGTATAACAATAAAATGATTGGGTCCATTTGAACCCGATGCCATTTGGTGGTGGTGGGATTTTGGAAAACTCATTCATCTTTTCACCCCTTTACATATTATTTTATACCTCAGGCCGTATGGTTTTTTGAACGTCAAAGCTGAGGTTTGGAATTCTAAGCTTAAATTTTGGATTATTGGAGTCTCAGGATCCCTACACGGTATTCTTCCTTTTTTATACAACAAACATAATATTGGCGTCAATCTATTTTCTCTATACGATGTTAGTGATATATAATTCTGTAGGTTGAATTTGGTACTGGAATAACAAGGCCTGAATTAGATTTCGGCATTTTTATGTAGGTCCATTATTTCAATTAGGTATTCTGTGACTTTATCAGTACATTTATATAGCAGTAACTTATATTTCTCGCGATTTTTGCTTTCATATATAAATATTTTATCTAAGGTAATCGCACATTCTGGTTATTTTTGCTATATACATCGATGAATTTTTATTGTTTATTACTATTACGCCGTTTCACGCAAAGAGGTAAAGGAAAATTTTTAAATAAAAAATTGATTATGAGATATAAAAAGACGAAACTTTGTAGTTTATATATATGAACCTTCTACTTTTATTAAATCGCTCATCTTTCAGCTAGCTGCTGAATACCATTCATATGACCCTTTATATTAAGTTCCTGGATAATACTCTCTAGTTGTAATTCAAACTATTCCCAATTGTCATAATCATTTTCTCTTAACTTCCTCTCTAATTTACCAAAACAATTAAAATCAGGTGGACTTATATGTGGACTATATGGATGATGATACCAAGTGTGGATTTTGTTATCATCAAAAAAATTCATTACAAGCTTTGATTTATGAGGTCTTGCATTATCCTGTAAAACCATAGGTTACTTAAATTTCTTATCAGGAAGCCATTTTAGTAAAACTTCATTAATAAAACCTATATAGACTTCTGAAGTTACCGTCTCTTTAGGTGCACAAAGCTTCCAATATGAACACCATTATAATCCATTGCTATTATAAGCATTCTTTTTCTCTGATAGTTTTATTGTGCTACACTTTGTGGTGGGCTTTCGTCCTTAGTTCTCCAAAATCGAGACTGGTCACACTGAGGTTGCATATATAAAGTAAGTCAAGTTTCATCTATAACCAATGTTCTGTTTATTAGGGTTTTTGTTTTGATAACTGCTCCAAATTATATCATGTACGATTATGAGATACATCTCTTTGTTCCTGTGTGAGAAAATAAGGAACCGATTTGCTCAATAATTTCTTCATTTGTAAATCTTCTGTTAAATACCGATAAACAGTAGCTTTGCTACAATTTACTAACATGGAAAGTTCGATGCACGAACAGGCTCTACTTTGAGCAAAATATTCTTTAATTTTCTCAATTGTATTATCTTTTATTAAAAGATTACTTGTATCGCCTCCTCTAGTGTCTTCAACGCAATTTTGGCCCTTATTAAACTTAGAAGCCATATTTTTCACTGTATTATATTTATAGGCCTTTTCTCCTATCGTTTTAACTAATTCTTTGTGTATTATTCCCGAACTGTGGCCTAGAATTACTCCAAATTTGATAAATACACGTTGTTCTTTATCGGTTATTGAATTTTTATAAGTTATCCATTATAGTAATTTAAACAAATATACTTTAAAAATAAAGCTTAGTTTATAGGAAATACTATATATAAACCTTGGCACTAGATATTAATTTGCATATTTATTATTAATTAAAATTCGCTTACCTTTTTGCGTAAAACGGCGTAATAGTTTGTAAGCGTTTGCAAAAGACGCAAACAATGTAGATAGCATTTCACAAAAAGAGATAACAATTTAAATAACCTGAAGCTTAAATACCAATGAAGATTATTTAAATAGATTAACTGTTATTTTCTTAAATCTTTGGGTCTATTTTAGTATATGCTTTTTATAATCAGCTTATTTATTACCAATCATCACGATTTCTGCGATTATCAAGTTACTGTGTGAGTAATGTAGAAAATAAGTATGAGAAATATAAGAAATTATTTTGTAGGCTAATCGGGCGATTTGCGTCGATTTTTAAAATTATGGAGTTTCAAGTATAAATTCAATAAATATTGATTTTTATGCATTCTATAATTATTAATAAAGTTTTAACTATGATGCAAATTTTGTTGCTATGATTTATGGTGAGAAAGTTTAGAACTAAAATTAAGAAAATATATACAAAGTTGACTCAATAAACACTCGAAATGAACAAAAAGATATAGAAATAAACCTTTTTATTTTACAATTCATATTATTTGTTTTTTATATTTTTAAAATAGTTTTATGTGAGAAACCTATCGATTACTACTTTGTATAAAAGTTGTATTTTGGCCACTTAAAAGAAGCCGTTATATTGCGATAAGTGAAAGAGTAGGGAACAAAATAATTAAATAATATTTTATTTTTATTTTTATTTTTAATTTATTTTCAATTTATTTTACATACATTTTGATTTTGATTTTAGTCATTTCATTTCCGCATATATTAAACCAGCAAATCACAAGTTTTTATTATAACCGCCTTGAATCCTCATAACCAAATGAATGTTTGTTTCTTTATAAACACCCAACTCTGCAAAAGTATGTTCATCTCTAATCTCTTTTCCACTATAAACCAATCGTTGTAATTCGGGTGGAAGATCGATTCTATCTTATATCTTTTTCTTAAGTTCGGTTATCTTGTCATTTGGTTCTACGTCAAATTTCATTGTTTGTTCATTCAAGGATTTCACAAATATCTGCATTTACCATATTTCTGGGTTCCCATATTTTATAGTCCAACATTGAAATGATTATGCATTTATAGTCATATAGAGATCACATTGTGCGTCTATGATAACTCTTTAAATAATTGAATTGTATTTTCTGTCGTAACGATCTCGAAAATAGGACAGGAATGAACTACAATAAGTAAATAAAAACGATATTAATTAATAAATAGATTTAATTACTCCATAAATATATAATTCTCAGAATTTATATTATTCACCTTACCAAATTTAATTTAATTCTTAAACAATGTATTCCTTTAACAATAAGCAAAGAAAAGCATAAATAGATATAGAAGAATTTAATAGTAAATCTTATAAAGATATTAAAATCTCCAATTTGATGAAATATTATAATCTATTTTATTCTGTAAAATGAAAATTCTGTGTTCTCAAAAGATAAGAGAATATACAATGTAAAATTTATTATAAAGAATATAAAACAAGATCCATTATTCTTTTTAAAGACTGATTTCTTTAATAGACTTGTTCTTTAGTGTCAATTGAAGCAGTCAAAAAGACCAAAGAAACACCACAGCTTCCACCTACAAAGCAACCAAATTATCAGATAAAACCTGTTTAAATGATCTTTGGGGTTACATGTTTTGAGGTATATGGAAGCTATCGATGTTGCTTTGACTTTTCAGTCACTTTGTTGGTTCTATTTTTCAGTATGTTATTTATGGTATCTCCAAATGTTTTGAGGTTAGTAGTAGGAATAATTATTCATTCATTTTTGATAATTCTTAGCTGTAAAGAGTGGTTATTTATATTTTCTTGATTAAAAGGAGTTGAAAAATAAGGGCTACATCCCATGGTTTTCCATTCCTTTTAATCAAGAAAATATAAATAACCACTCTTTACAGCTAAGAATTATCAAAAATGAATGAATAATTATTCCTACTACTAACCTCAAAACATTTGGAGATACCATAAATAACATACTGAAAAATAGAACCAACAAAGTGACTGAAAAGTCAAAGCAACATCGATAGCTTCCATATACCTCAAAACATGTAACCCCAAAGATCATTTAAACAGGTTTTATCTGATAATTTGGTTGCTTTGTAGGTGGAAGCTGTGGTGTTTCTTTGGTCTTTTTGGCTGCTTCAATTGGAAATCAAAACAATAAGTACTCTTAATCTGGCTTTAAAAGAAATCGGCTCTGTTTTTATATTATTTTTAATAAACCTTACACTTTATATCTCTACTATCTTTTTTAAAAGAGACTGAAGCTTATATTTGCAATTTCATAAAGATAGTTGGTGAACAGAGTGTTTTTTTTAAAAGAAGCTTATAATTTATCTAAAAGATTTCTAGTAATTCCCAAGAACTTCCTAGCACTATCAATATCGTCATATTGTAAAGAAGAAACAATGTATTTAGCATTTTTAATAGCATCATTCATTAAGTGATAACGATCTTCATCAAAACTTCTTTCTTCCACTTTATCTATTTTATTCGATATTGATGACTTAATAGTTTTACTTGGTACTATATTATTATCATTAGGAGGGGGTGATCTATTCCTATTGAAGGCTTCAGGTTTATGATCCTCATCAAATTGTATTTCAGGCGGAAATTTGGGCACATATTCTTGATCTTTTAATGGGATGTTTTTTAGCTTTTTGTTTATCTCTATAGCCTTCCATTTGCAAAATTTCGCTTTCTTTTTCCACTTTTTAAAAATTAAAGATTATAGAGATACTTCATCATCTAATTGATCAAATATTTCTAATAATTGTATAAATTGTCCTATAGCCATATAAGTTTTTATTATCCCTCTATATAAAAATTAATGAATCCGATGTGATCACTTGGTTATTCTTTCGGTTTCTTCTTTAATTGTTACGTTATCTAATAAATTTTGTATATAATTCTTAATGAATTCAGAACCATTAAAATCATCATCAAATAAACCGTCTAATTCTAAATCAACCTTTTGCTATATAAAATTATATTTATTTTCTGTGTACCCTTTCGACTTGAGTTAATAAGTCTTTAATAAAAGATTGTGTTTCTGAGCTGAAATTATCGTAATCTTTCATAATTTTATTTAGCCCGTAATATTTACCTTTAAAAAGATTATTATTTTGGAAATACAATAATAGGATATTATCTGATTGCTTTGTTCTAGTTCTTCAGAGCGTTGTAAATAAGGCTGAATACTGTTCAATTCTTTGTTATTCATAGCTTTTGAAACTTTTGAAACAATTAACCAGAAATGAGTTTGGACAAAAATAAAACTTATCAGAAAAAACGAGTGGGATGGATAATACGAGTTATTAATTTTAATAAAAAAGTCTATAAAGCATTATAATAGTGCAAAACAAGCTCATAAGTTCCAAACAAAACCATAGAGTTAGGAACAGTTCTGAGCAAATGAGGAGTTAACCCTGAATAAAATGATCTACCACCTTCAGCCTTCAATATATGCTTGAATGACTTGATTAAAGTTGAATAATGATTGTGACGATGGCTTTGTCGCATCCTAGTTCGAACAACCTAAGAAATAAAACTCTTATAAGTAGTGAGATACTTCACAAGGATAGCAGATCATGGAGGCTCCAAACTTGGATATTCCGGCAAATAAGAAATATTTCATTAAATCTGTACCACTAGTTTTAATTGCATTGTCATCTTTTTTATACAATTTCAATTTCTCATAAACGAACCATTGAATAATAACTTCTGATGCACCTAAATAAGATGCACTAAGTCCTTTAAATAATGATTTAGGGCCTTCATTTTTCAATATCTTCTTGATGCAATCAAAGCTACCTTCTTTACCTTGATCTAATTGTAATCTAGTCTTTACCATCCATATTGGATTAGTGATTGTGGAAGTTGAAAAAGCTACAAAGTTTTAAGGATATAGCTATACAAGCAAAAGCGGCAGAACTTAGATGGATTAATGAATTTTCTTTCCCTTCATTTAAGTTGGTTAAGAACTTCTTACAATTTCCATAAGCAAAGAAATGAATACATCTAATCAATAAAACATAGGTGTATTTACCTAGCAGGTATAATTGCAGTTAAATTAGGACCCAATCCTTTAAATAACGAACTCAACCCTTCATTCCTTACCATAGCACTAAGATTATAAATTATAGATCAGAAATCGTACTTTGTAATTTGATAAGTTTCTAATAAATGTTTAGCAACTGATAAATTAGTATGGACTTGGTTAGTGTATATTGTTGACTTTCAAGGATAAATGAAAGTTAAGTTGATAGGAAATTACTTGTAATCTAGTTTTTACTACATCTAAAGGATTGAATAATATAGCTCCAATAGCACCACCAACACTATATAATATTGTTATTAAATGCTTGTTAGATGGTTACCCTCCAGCTAAGGAATGGATCCATTTGTTTGATTCTTTTTCCTTCGATTTCATTTTCTGTTCCATTTCAAAAAAATTAAAGTTTGAATCTAAAAGCGACCTTTGAAGACAAATTCGTTAGTCAATTTAAAATTGTTAGTCTTATAAAGTCATGATGATTCTTTTGCTATTTATTTATAAAAAAGTGCATCCTAAATGCTGAATCATCTCAAAAGAATTTCTGTTACTGATAATTGTAAGAGGATGAAATTTGTATCATTGAATGTTTTCAAGCTTAAAATTGGATATTTGATTTGTTTATACATGCTTAACCAAAAGAGCAAAAAAGATTAACCATAAAACAAAATAACATTCAAATTAAATACAGTAAAACTATATAATCCGCATTTATCCTAGTAAAATAAATGATATGACACAATATTTTTGAAGCCTCGGTTATAATTTGGCACTTTATTTTCGTTCAGAGTAGTCCCCATTTTACTTATTAAATAATTGGTTGATCTAAATTCATTAAAAATTTGGTTGAATTAAGCAAAGAATCAAAAAGGGAATAAAGTGCCATATTAGTGCATCATAGTAAAAATAGGTTGAGGAAGCAATTAAAATGACAAGAAATATAGCTAAGAGATATTTTATGGATAGTAAATACATGAATTTATTTACTATTTTATGCATTCAAGAAACTAAAATTTATCGACCAATTAGAATATAATTATGTAAGAAAATATTGTGTCATAAAAATTACCACCAAGTTTATAAAAGACTCAGTTTTGGCTGATGAAGATAAAATTGTACATGTGCAAAAAAGCAAATAAGGCCAAAACACCAGGCAGAATTAAAGAACCTATTAGTTCAAGATTGAGGAAGAGGAAGAAGGCCCAATTCAATATAGAAGAGAATAAACTATTTAATTTCAAGTATTTAAGTACGGAAGGCAAAATAATTCCAAAAGATGAGAGAAGATTGAATATGATTGAAGTACTCTCTTCAAATTTGTAAACACCATTCATTATAAAATAAATATTAGATGATATCAATTATACTTTATCTGATACTCAACTTATGCGTTTTGGGAGTAAAAATGGTATTTATGTGTATATGGCACTTTATTTTCGTTCAGAGTAGTCCCTTTTTGATTCTCTTCTTAATTCAACCAAATTTTTAATGATTATTGTTCAACCAATTATTTAATAAGTAAAATGACTACTCTGAAGGAATATAAAAAGCCATACGTACAATTTACAAAATATTCGGATCAAACTAAATATAGTGATTAACATTTTATAAAAAAAGCACTTTAGTTTTCTCAAAATGATCACTGAATTTGCAATTCATTATAATTTGATCTTCATAACTAAAATCGCTAAAAAATCAATCATAAAGCTACACAAGCTCGAGGAAACTCATACAGATTAATCAATATAATTTTATGTTTATAAAATACGTATTAAAAGAGTTCTATTTACGCGTTTCCTTTTTTGTGAATAACAAACGCGATTACGAAACCCTGAATTGAAATTATAAGCGCGATCAAAGGCTTGAATAAAAACAAAGGAAAAAGCAGGGTATTTTTACAAAATAATTTCATGTGGATAATTAAAGAAATATACTCGATATTTAATTATAAGAATGATATTATAAGTTCGAAATTAAAGCAAAACCCTGTGGTGAGAAGGCAAATTACTACCAAAGTAATCAAGAAAAAACTGATCAAGATACTTACAAAACCTATTGAAAAGAAATCTCTAACTGATTTTCAATGCATAAGCCCTGCTGTTGTACCTTGTATTGATTTTGGGAAGAAAAAGCTTAAAAATGTACGATTTAATTTAGAAAAGAACTTAGAACATAAGTTTATATATTACAGCGATAATTATCAACCTAAACATATACGTAAAATGAAAACAAAGAAATTCTTCTCTATTCATAAATAATTGTTATTAATAAAAATCTCTTTTGCATTTATTCGGATTTTACCGTGGTACTTTTTTGAAAATGGAGATATTAGACATAGTATCGTTTGAAAATATGAAATCCATCTTAGCTGGAACTATAGGAGGATGTTGTGGTTTAATAGTCAGTCATCCATTTGACACCGTCAAAGTTCGATTACAAACGCAAACAAATGCCGATACTGTTCGATACAAAGGGACATGGAATTGCTTCAAGACTATTGTAAAGAAAGAAACTCCATTAGGATTATATAAAGGAATGAGTTCCCCTTTATTAGGAGTGGCTTTGGTGAATTCAGTAGCCTTCGGTACTTATGATAATGTATTGAAATGGTTGAATCCTAAAATTGATACTTTTCCTAAAATAGAGCAAGTATTTACAGCCGGAGTATGTGCTGGTATCGCTAATAGGTAACTCCTCGCAATTTGATGCTTTTTGCTTATGTATAGTTTTGTAGTATCACCTATCGAATTAGTGAAGATACAATTACAAAATCAAAAGACCATAAAAACCAACATGATCCCGATAATCAAGACCATCTACCACCGGCATGGTATCAAAGGCTTTACAAGAGGTTTTCGACCGACTTTTCTGAGAGAATTAAATTATGGAGTTTATTTCACTGCATATGAATTAAGTTGTCAATACTTAGCTAGTTTCGAACACGACGATTATATGTCTCATATCGAACCAAAACAAACGACATTAGCATCGCATCATTTAGGTGGCGGTCAATTAGTCATTGCTGGTGGTCTTGCTGGAATGGTTTGTTGGGCTTGTACTTATCCATTAGGTAATCCTTCAACCTTTTAACGTGCTTTTGATGTAGATGTTATTAAGACTTGTATCCAAGCTGAACCTTTAGATGGAAATAAGAAATATAATTTAGTGATTGGTACGGCTAGTTCGCTTTATAAGGAATATGGCTGGAAAGTCTTCTTTAGAGGTTTTGTTCCTACACTTTTAAGAGCTTTTCCAGCTAATGCCGCTACTTTATTGGCCTACACTAATGCTATGAAATTGTCGGAAAATGTTTAGTTTTTATTATATCCAATTTTATATTTTACTTTAATCTCTTTTAGTCGATTTTACACTGTATCTGTGGTTTTTGTAAAATCTTGGATGTATTCTAGATTCAGTCTCATGATTATTGATTGAGCGATTTTCGCTGCTGTATATCCAAATAGAAGCTCATCCTATGATGCTCAGGATCCAATCCATAGCATCAGACAATTTTACATGAAAACTTTAAAACATGATAAACAAAATTATATAATAATGTTTTTATATTGTTAAACCGTTGATATTTAAAAAAGTTCTTTTCAGTTAATTTAAAAATGTTTTTTGTTGAATATTTTTCTTAATATTTTTTTAAACATTCAAAATAATGTGATTATACAGTGAAGAAAGTTTTTTCAATACCTAAATCGCATAAAGTTTATTGTCGATGCCAATATTTTTTGTAAAGAAGTTTAAATTTAGCACCATAAACAAATTTATTATATTGCAAATGATTAGGAATCAAAAAAGAGAAATACCATGTATTTCAAATTATTAGCATTGTAATGTATAATCTATTTTACATTAAGTAAAATAGTTTAAATGTTTTTTAAACAAAGCTCTTATTCAAAACCGGAAATATTTAAACTAAAAAGTTCTTTAAAAATAAATGCATTTTAATAAAATCCCTAGTTTTTTCCAAGGATTTTGATTATAAAATTTTAAATAGCGGAGAAAAACAAACCTTTATAGATGCAAAAATATAGTAATTCACCATGGTAAAGAAAGCACAGAGATCAAAAGAAAGAATTTATAATGCAGATCATATCACTGAAACATTTTGTAAAATCAAAGTAAAACAAAAATAGAATAACTACCTACTCTTTTTAATCCCAAAATTCTCAACCAAATTAGCAGCAAAATCGGTCAAAAAGAAGAAAATATTCCACAGATGACATAAAAGCCCAAGCAAAGAAAAAATTTACCAACCAGAAAACTTAAAGACAATGGTACGAAAGAGCTGTATATGGAATTACGTTGAAAAGCGTAAACATTTGAATAACGAATACCGATATGACAAAGCGAAATGTAAATTTTGTGGACATGAACAAGCAGCCTCTTCGACTCGTATCCGAATCCATCTCTTGAAGTGTGGCCAAACTCCGTTGAAGGTCAAGAAAATCATAAGAGAGTTAGATTTAAACGAAGAGATTAGAGGAACAGACAATCTGAACGAATTACCTCAAGTATTGGTTTATAAAAAACCTCCTTCTCAACAGAAAATTTTAAATGGCTTAGATATCCTAGCTTTTGCTTCTCAATATGTAGCTCATTCGCCTCAGTTTTTTAGTGAAGGTTTGTATGGGAAGGAAGATTTTAGTTTTTCACCAAGATCTTCGACCTCAGAACCTATCTTTCAGAATAATAATAGAATAGACCTTTAATTAAACACTTTATCTGCTTTTTTGTGTATTAGTATTATTTTACAAAATCGTTTAGTGGAACCTCCTAAACAATATTTACTTGGCAATCGAAGCTCAGTAAAAACTACTCCTATTTTGAAAAAACGTAGTACATAGTTTGTAAATATTTGAAGCTAATAATAGCAACATTTTCATTTATTTTACTATTCATATACTCAGTTTTTTGTGTTTCTATTACTTTACATATAATCACCGTGGATGTAAGTATGATTAAAATGAAAAAACAAACCGTAATTTTAAAATATATCAATCAGATACGATAATAATCGTTTTATTTCGATAAATATTAGAAATTCTATTTATTGAAACATCAGTACTTTCTCTATACCCAAAATAAACTTGATAACAAATATTATTTTCATTCCATTATGATGAATCAATTTTTGAAACATCCATACAGATAAGAGCTTCAATTATAATGGAACGTTTTGTAAAAATCAAGGCATTATTTTTTTTAAAAAGTAAAAGTGATTTTATCCTATGATTTATTCTATACTACAAAATGATCAAATCATGACTATGTATCATAGTAATCAAGTCATCACTTATTGGAGCCATTTTGCCCGAAAAATTCAGCACTAAATTTTTTTTCTTGATGAACGCCAAAGTCGAAGAGGAAGAAAGTACACTCCTCACCATCAACTTTAACAATATAGAAACCAAGGTGAGGCAGAATTATACAAATCCTGACTCCTTTAGACAGGATATATTAGATTATAGTGACCATTCGTTTGAGAAAATTGTCGAATTAGGCCCTCATGGTCGATATGCTAAAGTACATTATTTCAAGTTAACTTTTGTGGTTTATAGTTGAATACGTTATTGGGTAAAGGTGCTTATAAGTTGGTTTATAAAGCTCTTGATAGAGAAGAAGGTCTAGAAGTAGCGTGGAATTGTTTTCAAGTAATGCCCAATTCCAAAACTACCAAACATGTTCTCCAACTCTAAACCCTTAATATTTACTCGGACTTTAGCATACTACCAAGGCGGAATTTATGGAATTTAGTTCCGAAATTGAAATCTTGAAACGAGTTCGCCATCCAAATATAATTACATTTCATGATTGTTGGTATACAAACAATGAATTTATATTTATAACCGAACTAATGACGAGTGGGACCTTAAGAGAGTATCAACTCAAAATAGACGTGACCCTTTTATTTAGATACATCCACAAGTTACAATTACCAAACATTAAAATCGTGAAGCGATGGAGTCGTCAAATATTGAAAGGTCTAACCCATCTTCACAGCCTTAATCCACCCATAATACACAGAGATATTAAATGTGACAACATCTTTATCAATGGAGCCCATGGTGAAGTCAAGATTGGCGATATGGGTACTGCTAAGATGAAATTAGGTAAGAAATATACGGTAATAGGGACGCCAGAATTTATGGCTCCTGAAATGTATGAAGAGAAAGGTTATAATGAGAAAGTGGATATTTATGCTTTTGGGATGGCTTTATTGGAAATGGTTACAGGTGAATATCCTTATAGTGAATGCTCCAATGCCGCTCAGATTTATAGGAAGGTCTCTCAGGTATTTCCTTAAGTTTGAGGTTTATTATTTTGAATTGGGTTTTAGGGTATTAAACCAGATTGTATTAATAAGATTTCGGATTCGGATATGTTGAATTTAATCACCAATTGCCTTGCACCGGAAAATGAAAGGTATCAACCCACTCATATCATTCCTCTGATTTGTCTAGATATTATGCTCGCGACATTGTGGATCATCCATTCTTAGCTATTGATCCAGAAGTTGTGCTCTTAAATCTCGATATTAATAACAGTGGCAATAATAGTCAACAACCTCTTCTATTACAAGTCGTTTTTAAAGGTACAGATAGATTATCTGTGAAGTTTGAATTTAATAGAGAATCAGATACGGCGGAGGAAGTCGTCAAAGAAATGGTAATTTACTTCCTTTGATTATATTTTAGATTGAAGAACAAGTGTTGCCTCAAAGGTTTCAACAACTTATTACGTTTGAAATTAATCGTATTTTGAGGGAATTGAAAAAACCTACTTTGGAAGAATCTAGCTCTATTAAAGATACCTCTTATCAAAATAGCACTCAAATTAAGAAAAGTAATCAATCACCCCTCAATGTTACTGATGATAATAACTCGATTAAGGAACCTCTACCAACGACTATATTGAGTTCGATGAATGATTTGGGGTTAAATGATAACAAAGGTAATTTAAACAAATTCTTCAATGCTTTCAAATTGAACAAAAATACAACAGAAACGAAATCACTAAATGAACCTAGTCGAAAATCTATAGATGAGAATAATACTACATTAACTCGTAAGCTATCCTTGAATACATTTCCGGAAGAACCCTTGATCGAAGAACCCCAACCTTCAAACAAAGAATATAGCGATAATTGTCCAATAGAAGACCTAGTTTACGATACAGCACAAATAACTAATCGAACGCAGATTAAGGCAAATGAATGGCTATTAAAGTTGAGGAATCAAGATATTTGTACGGTGGGCGATTTGAGAGATTTACATGATATGGATTGGAATTCTCTAGGTCTGACCGTGTTTGCTTCTCGTGCGCTTAAGAATTCGTTAGGTGGGCATAAGAGCCCGAAATATGGTCCGCGTTCGGTTACTGGAGCTCTTGGAGGGGGTGGAAATGCTGGTCAGGTTCAACTTACTCCTAATTCGACGGTTCATGATGTTAAAGATTTAGATTTATTGTAATTCCATTAAAATAACCTTTTCTGACTTTATGATTGCTCCTTTTAGAAAAAATATTATTTTTGAAACTTATTTGAAATTTATTCTCTTCTTTTACTTTCGTTTATTGAGATTTTTGAAAAAGTCTTTATCGGTTTCTCCTTGTAAACTCAAATTACTAGGAACCTCATTCTTACCAATTTGTTCAAAATATAATTCAATACCATGACCTTTCTGAATATCAAACTTATCTTTATCTCGGAGGAAGTAATCTTTCACTTCATCGATTGTAGAAATATTATTCAGATTACGATTAGAAACCATCTTTTGAGTTAATTTCATTAATTTCGAAATCAACTATATGTAAACAAAAAAAGAGATCAAGCGAAGGTGGTGAAACTTGAAATTTTTGTTGTGAGGTTAATAGTTCAGTTTGGAATTCATGAGTTGCTATTTCTTGTTCAACTAATTTAGTTAAATCTAATTGATCAATTTCCCTACACAACCATCAAAAATGAAACATATCACGAATAAGTGAGGAAATACAGAGATTGTTCAGGTGTTGGATCTATCCATTCTAAATCTTGTTGATTTGAAGAATTAATTCCTTTTGAAATAGGTAGTACTTTCTTTTTAGCAAAAGGGTTGAGTTTTTTGAACATATTTCCTAGTTTTGATTCTCGATATCGAATATTATGATGTATAGTTCTGGTGATAAGGTGCATTGTAGGAGGATTCTCAGTTTGAATTTTGGGTACGATCACGGTTGATAGAAAAGGATAAATGCATTTCGATGAAATAAAGATGAATGCAGCAGTGATCTCAGTATTTTATGGACCCTAATAATTTACTATAGCATATAATAAGCTCGTATCTATAGTATGGCTTTTGTAAAATGAAGAATTGAATAAAAACAACCAGAAATAGTTATTTCAAATGGGTCATTTAATGAAACTTATAGATTGCCTTTAAATCTTTATGTTTTATTAATAGTACTTTGTAAGTTGTTTATTCAGTTTCATAACTTTTTCTTTGTAAAGTTTGAATTGTAGGGGTTAAATACTAAGTTGGTTGAGAAATTTCAATTCTCAAAATCAATAATGAAATTTCTCAACCAAATTAATAATCAATTTGATAGTAAGCGCGATTAATAGGGATATCAATCGATTTCGAGCTTTATCCAATTTTGAAGTATAAAAGAGTGAACATAATGAATTTTTATTTATAAAAAGTTTGAGATGGCCAAAGAAGTGAAAGAAAAAACCAAAAAAGGACCAATACCCTATAATACGTTTATGAAGACAGAGATTCCTAAAGTAAAGAAAGCTGATCCGAAATTAAGTCATAAAGAGGCGTTTAAGAAGGCAGCTGGTAATTGGAAAAATAGTCCAGATAATCCTAAGAGAGTTAAATAATAGTCTTTTTTGGATTAAATTTACTCAATCTTTCGTTTTGAATTCCTAAATGTTTTTATACTTAATATGAAACTATTAATTTGATCCAATTATTAAGAAAGCTCTTTAGTGTTTTTTTAGATACAAAAAGATGAATAAGATTTTAATTTTAAACGATTATCTTTATCTCAAAAATGACGACTTTACGAACGATTCGAGCCTCTTTTCTTCCGCATAGCAATATACGAAAATATAGTGAACGAATAGTCGAACAAGTGGATGCTATTATAGTGGGTGGTGGTCCAGCTGGTTTAAGTTGTGCCATCAAATTAAAGCAATTAGCTCTTTTAGAGTCCAAAGAATTACGTATTGTAGTATTAGAGAAAGGCGCTGAAATAGGTATTCTCACTCCTTATCCCTATTTTTAGGTTCGCACATTTTATCAGGTGCTGTTGTTGAGCCGAAAGCCCTAAATGAATTATTTCCTAATTGGTCTGAACTGGATTGCCCATTAAGCCACCAATTAGCTACTAAAGATAGTATGAGATTCCTTACCCCTCGAAGTTCGATACCCTTACCTTTACCGTCCGGATTTAAGAATGTTGGTAAGAATTATGTTACCTCCTTAAGCAATTTCGTACGATGGCTTGGGCAGAAGGCTGAAGAATTAGAAATCGAAATATATTCATCCTGCTCTGGGGCCTCAGCGATCTATAACAAAGAAGGGGATGGCATTATTGGTATTCGTACTGGTGATCTTGGTATTTCAAAGGATGGCAAGAAAAAAAACAGCTTTGAGTCAGGAATGGAACTCAGAGCTCCTCTAACTTTCTTAGCCGAAGGATGTCATGGCTCATTAACTAAACAGATGACGGAGAAATTCCAGCTTCGCAATCATTGTGGTGCCCAAACGTATGGATTGGGAATTAAAGAAGTATGGCAACTTCGAGATACAGAAGAGGCGAGAGATTTCTTAGCCAAAAAGGGAGGAGTAGGCTATGTATTACATTCAGTAGGGTACCCGTTGCCATATGACACCTATGGTGGATCATGGCTATACACGTTCAAACAAAATGACATCACCTATTTATCTGTAGGCCTAGTTGTTAGTTTGGATTATAGTAATCCAACTTTAAATCCATACTTGGAGTTCCAAAAATACAAAAGTCATCCATTAATATGTGGCTACTTGGAACAATTTGAGGTAATTAGCTATGGCGCCAGGACATTAGTTGAAGGAGGTTTACAAAAAATCCCTATTTTATCAGGAAAGGGGTTCCTCTTGGTAGGAGATGCAGCAGGGTTTCTTAATGCTGGGAAGATCAAAGGAACTCATATAGCCATGAAGTCCGGTATGCTGGCTGCTGAGTCGGCATTCAAACATGTCATATCGAATCAAAACAAAGATTCGTCTAAGAGCTTCAATGTAACGGAATATCAAGAAGAAATTAAGAAATCTTGGGTTTATAAAGAATTATATGAATCTAGAAATCTGAGACCGTCCTTCAACACCCCTTTAGGCGTCTATGGTGGTCTGCTTTATTCTGGATTTGATACTTTGATTTTACGAGGCCGAGCACCTTGGACTTTATCTCATCCTTCAATACCCGACTATGCTCATTTGAAACCAATTTCCGAGGTGAAGGCTATTGATTATTCTGGTGTCAAGTTAGATGGCAAAGTTGCGTTCCCTTTATTAGATAGCGTTAGTAGAACAAATACGTTCCATGAAGAAGATCAACCATCTCATTTGAAATTGAAAAGTCCAAAGGAGACTCTTGATATTAACTTTGAGAAGTTTGGTGGACCAGAACAGAAGTTTTGTCCTGCTGGAGTTTATGAATATGTGGACGATGATGGTCAAAATGATGATGATCGTGCTTTTTCACCTTCTACATATAAAGTTGGAAAGAAAAAATTTGTTATTAATGCGCAGAATTGTATTCATTGTAAGACTTGTGATATTAAATGTCCTTCGCAAAATATCAATTGGACTACGCCCGAAGGCTCAGGTGGGCCGCAATATTTTATGACTTAAATTGAATTTTTCGCTATATTAGTTTTATGAAATATAATTCAAAGTGGATAGATGTGACTATTAATAGTCTATATAATATGCCTTTGACATAAACTCTATTGATACAATTTATGCTTTAAAGGTTATAATCAAGAGAAATCCGATTTTCAAAGTTTAGAAATAATCAAAATGAATCTAATATTGGGATATTCCACTATAAATATCTATTCCAGGATGTTGGTTAAATTTATATATTGCTTTTATGCGCTTAATTTCTATCTTTAACCATTAGCGGGTACATAAAAATGACATTAATATGATGATTATAAAATCTACATGCATCGATAGTTTAATAAATGTAGATCAACTATAAAGATCCATAGGGAAGAATTTCAAACTTTACGTAGACACTATCTATGCTCTGAAAGTTATAATCTAACGAAAAACGAGGATTTCTGTTGAGAAGTAGAAGATTATTTATAGTGGATGACTTTTAAAAGATGATTCACTACTATTGCGGATAATGGAATTTATAAAGAAACTACAGTACATATGCTTTATTTAAGAGGTTGTTTTATACTAAATTTTTGAATTCTTTTTAAGGGTTAATAGTGTCTTTGATATCTATAAATGTTTAGCACAGGGATGTCCAAGTGTTTCTACTCGATGAATGTTTCGTTTCAAAATAGTGACAAAAGGCTAAAACAGGCCTACCAAAAAAATCTGACTAGCTATTTTATCCATGGAAGCCAAGTTGAGCAAAGCTGTGCTAGCGAATATTTTTGCATTCATGAGATAAAATGACATGAATATGATTGGGATTAAAATAACATAATTCCTAGTTTAATAAATCAAAATATTTATGCAAACTCCTAGTGGAGGCACATTCATCCTATAAGGCACTTTATTCAGAGTAGTCATTTTACTTATTATTAAATAATCTAGATTCATTAAAAAGTTGGTTGAATTAAGCAAAAAGGGTCTATGAATAAAGATATGTAAAACCTGAAGATACTATATATGCCCTAAAAGTAATGGTTGAACAAAAAACGGGCTTACCTCTTGATCTTCAAACCTGATTTATACAGGAAAAGAAGTATGGGAAAATGGATCCATTTCAGACATCGGATTTCAAAAAGAACCCATTAAATTGGTTATGAGACTGTTGATTTATATTAAAGCTAACTTAGCTTTTTATATAAGATAGTAAGACTTTAACATGACCCTAAATTGGTGAATACAGTATTTTGAGATGAAATGACACAAACATGATATCAGCATACATCACTGGATCAATAAATGTAATATTCTTAATAATAATCGATTGGATACAATCAAATTTGACATAGACACTATCAGAGCTCTGAACTTGAAGATTGAAGCAAGAATCAGGCTTCCGCCAGAATTTCAGCGTCTAACTTATGCGGAAAAAGAATTGTATCAAGATGGACCACCGTCGAAGACACGATATTTTAAAAGAAAATACTATGAGTTTAGTCATGGATGTACTTGGTTGCAAATAATCGTTGCTTTAAATATTAGGGCGTTCCGCGAAAAGAGACACTCGAATTTTGTTTAATTACGCCTTTAATAATATCAAGACTTTTAAATTAATTTATATATACTACAAGCTTTATTTATAAATAATTATATTTTGAATATTTCATGAATAGATTGCAAAAATTAAAAGATTCAATTTCAGATAAGGAATAGCGGATTTTCATCAAATTAGGCGTAATCCTAGGACACAGTTCTGAAATAATTCATAAAAATTAGTTGAATCAGTTGGAAATAGTGCCTATAAACTAAATACAGTAAAACATTTAGTTAATAAGATTAAGAGAAGCTACAATGTGGTCGAAGATAACAGAGAAGGCGATACAAATGATGTCTCGAAGAAAGAAAATGTAATAGATAAAATTAAAGAATTGTTGGCCCAAACTAGAACATGCTCTTGCTTCGAACTTCCCATGCAGTGAATTGTAGTAAAACAACAGTATTTCGATATTTAACAGAAGATTTACAAATGAAAAAATTATTAAGTAAATGGGTTCCTCATTTTCTCACAGATGAACAAAGAGAACATAAAGTGTTAGCATGTAAAAACAATATGCATCTCTTATCGAGATAAAATAACTTAATTAATCGAACTTCAGCAATAGATGAAACTTGGGTGTCTTTATACATGCAACCCCAACGTGACCAGATTCGATCTTGGAGAAATAAGAATGAAGACCCACCTGAATTTGTACTTCAATCTAAATATGAAAGAAAGAGAATGCTAATATTAGCAATGGATTTTCAAGGTGTTGCTTATTGGAAGCTCTGTGCTCCTAAAGAGACTGTAACTTCAGATGTCTATAAAAACTTCCTAATCGAATTATTAGACAAATGGTTACCTGATAAGAAATTCAAGGTGCCTATAATATTACATGATAATGCTAAGCCGCATAAATCAAATTTTATAAAGCAGTACTTTATTGATGAAAATATTCGGGTTTGGGATCATCCTCCCTATAGCCTTGATATTAGCACACCTGATTTCAATTGCTTTGAGCAATTAAAGAGGAAGTTAAAGGAAAACATTTATGATGATTGGAATGAACTAGAAATTCAGCTAGAAAGTGCAATTCAGGAGCTTAATGCTAAAGGTTTTATGAATGGTATCCAAAAGTTACCCGAAATATGGAGAAGTATAATAGATGAGAAGGTTCGTATCTATAAACATACTAATTTTTAACTTTATATCTTTTATAGTAAATTTTTTATTTAATTTTTTTCGAGTGTCTCTTTGCTCGGAACGCCCTAATAAATAGCTTCTACAATTTGGATTTCAAAAATTAGATTCGGTGTGAAGCATACTAAATACAGAGTAGCCTATGACATAAAGTTGACGGTAGATAAGCTTGAATGCAAGCGATAAAATAAATGCAAATATTTGTACAAACAGTCGAAGGTCAAACGATAACCTTGCAACTTAATGCCTATGACACCATCTGGAGAGTAAAACAGTTGATTTTTGAGAAGATACCCTTGCATCCCAACTACCAGAGATTGGTGTTTGGCGGTAAAGAATTCAAGAATAACAACGCTGTATTATCAGACTATGGCGTTTATAAGGAATCCACTTTGCATTTAGTTATGCGTATGGATGGTGGTTTATGTTGATACAGATTAAAATCGCTTTATTTGCACTCTTTTGTTTACGGGAGCATGTGTAATCTTTCTAAATTGAAGTAACAAAGTTTGATGGACAATAAGAATGATATCATTTTGGGAGCTTCTAATAGCGACAATCTTATAAGGGGTAATATATGTTCATCTAGATAAGAAACTTTCATTATTTTTGAAGGAACCGATTTCCATTCTATCAATATTTTACATCGACTATGTAAAATGCAGTATATATGTTAAAATACTCGTGCATTTGAAATATTTATGTAAAGATTTTCGATTTTTTTGGTTTCATACAACTTTATTGACACGCAGAATTTACTGTTTACAGGGCTATTCATGTTTATGCACCCATTTATTCATTTTTATATACCCATTTATTCATGTTTATGCACCCATTTATACTACCTGATAATAATTTTGATCTTTTTGATAAATTACAATATTAAAAATGAATAGCCCTGTAATACGCATAGACCGAAAAAGTTTCAAAATCCAACGCGAATAAAAAAGAAAAGTTCAAAGAACAAAACACAATCATGAACAAATAATTCAATCAAGTTGTTTTGGTACCAAGGCTTAAGATTTTACTTGGTATAAAACCTAATCAACAAAACATGGGAATTAATTTTCTTACAAAATGCAAAGCAGACGAAAAGTTAAGATGAATACCATCAAAGAATCCACTTTAGAACAATACTACATCAATAAGAATTACGAAGTAAAAAAACTCAATCTTGATTTCTCTTCTGATAAAGATAGTATCATTTCTATCAAGGATGACTCCAGTCAAGTTGAGACCGAAAGTGTCGTTGATCCTCAATATTTATCTTTTATTTCTTTATCTGATCTACCAACTTGTACTTCGAGTAGCAATGATAAAGCATCTATTCATGGTTCTCTCAAAAAGAAATGCAAGTTGAATAGATTTTTCTGCTTTTAAAATATATACCTGCTTTGTAGAAATCCTTTTGTATAATCTGTAAAGTATCATTCTTTTGTCTATATTTCCTTTGGTATCATTCTTTGTTCATCAAATTCATCAAAGCTTTGTGATTTCAATGAGTGATTAACCCTAAATTGATTCCCTTATTCACAAAATGTACATAGGAAAACCACTATAAATCCAAGTATGATATCAGTTTCTTGATCATTTTCTTTTTAATACAGGAATTAGTTTTAAAGATCGACCATAAAATTACTTGTCTCTTATTTATAAATCAATCATAAAATACAATCAAATAAATGAGCTCAAAATTCAGGATTTTATCCCTTGTTTTTCCTCTTTTTAATTAAGAATAAATAACAGCGTTAAACTCAGAGTTTATACAATGAAAATAACATTAATTTCTTTGTATTTATTACATAGAATTATAAATCATTTCATTGTTAATTATATTAAGTCTCTAGGCAAGTAGTAATAACATTTTTATAGGACCAGTTTTCTAGGATGTACAAGATATAATTCAAAAAGAAATATTCAACAATTGAAAAAACCCTTACATAAAATAACGGTCTATGGTTCCTTCGTTGAATTTTATAAATATTATAGATCATGATATTAATAAGAAATCTATGTTAAAGAAAAGCAACCACCAAAATGCTAACAAGTGATCATCTTAATAAGTCTAAGCTAAAATATATACTTATTTTAATAAATTTTGTTTATATCTTTATTTTTCTAAGTAAGCTATAAGTCTATTCTCAATCTTGATATCATATAACAAAGTTCTAAATAGCTTATAAAAAGACAATATATTATGTTCCTTATCTGAAATCCTGGACTATCACTTTCTTACTGATTCCCTCTTTTTAAAAAGTTAAAGAGATTAAAGTGATTTCCAAAGATAAAATATATACTCAACAGATGATCAAAATATAAAAACATATCAAATTTAAATATTATGTACACTTATATTAATCATGCTGGTTCATACTTATTCACATATTTTCATGTCCTATCTTTTGCATCTATCGTTGAAGAAATGCAATCTAGAAAATACAGCGACATTGCATATATGATTACCAGATTCTTACTATCGGTGTAATTATAACCAAATGGGCATATAAAAGTCAGTCCCCCACAGCAAACAATAAATGCAAATATTTGTGAAAGGTATCGAAGGAAAATCAATGTCATTTGAAGTAGAACCAACAATGAAAGTAAGTGAAGTAAGAAAATTGATAGAAGAAAGAACAACTATACCAGTCGATTTCCAAAGATTGATTTATAGTGGAAAAGAATTTCGAGATAACCATACTTTAGCTGATTTAGGAATATATAAAGGATCTACTATTCATTTAGTAATCAGAGTTAAAGGTGGTTATTTATAATGAATCTTTTATAATTGCAATTTGGATGCTTAAGCCTGTGCTTGTTTCTTCAAAAAAACTATCAACTCAAAGGAACCTAAAATTATCCAAGCGGGCAAATAAAAAGTCTAATCAAATAAACTTAAGACTCGCTATTTAAATGATTTTTAAAAAAAATGCTATTATGACCCTCATAAACATATAAAAGACGAAAGAATTCAACAATCTAAAAAGTAGAACATTTAAAAATGATTGTTGGAACCATTGATATATAAATATTAGAACTTGAATAAAGCCTCGAAATCTGTCAGTTTTTGAATGCTATAAAATCCGTATCAAGTTATTCAGCGATTGTGGCCTATAACGGAGTGATGAGTGTTTGTGAAATCTATCAAAGTATTATTTTAAGAATAATCACCATCTATATTGTATTTTTCGATCGTATTTTCTTGTATAATTTATATTAAACCTTACTTTTTCTAATCAATTTTTTTACATAAATGAGATAGAGCAAATTGATCAAATAAGAAGTCAAATTTATAGATCGGACATCCTGGAAATCTGTATGTATTTTCTTTGTATCTATATGGATAAACTTATTCTATAATGATCTCATCTTCTAGAGACTTTATGGTGGTCAGCTAAAACAAGCTTAACTATATAGTATCAAACATAGGGAAATAATGATTTAAACAAGTTACGGAGCTCATAAACTAGCTCATAACTTTCATTTTTTTGCTTAAAATAATACATAATGTTGGCCATTTAACGCGAGAAAAGTAGATTATATTTATAATTCATTTAGAAATATGAAAGGAATTTTTTGAAGAAAACAAAATTTTTTGGTTGATAAAATGAGTAAATTCTTGAAGAAAATCTGTCATTATGGTTGAAAAGTTTTAATAGTTATATAAAAAGCT
Organism: Holacanthella duospinosa; assembly: GCA_002738285.1. NCBI lineage: Eukaryota > Metazoa > Arthropoda > Collembola > Poduromorpha > Neanuridae > Holacanthella > Holacanthella duospinosa. The sequence continues at coordinate 53,262 of NIPM01000508.1, forward strand.
ATTTTGGTTGATAAAAATGAAAAATTTCTACATATACTTCAACCAAATGATATTAAATATTTTATTTCCAATTATTTCAACCAAAGAACTATGTTTTCTTCAAAAACTTTCTTCCATATACAGTATATCTCACAAAAAAATGGGAAAACCATATTTTATATGATTGTGAAGCCATATTATATTTATATAAAATATCTTAATTATATTATACGATTTTTTTCAAAAATTATCAATTATAATAGAATGATCAACAAAATAATTTATTGGGAGTTACATAAAAAATGGGACGAAATATCCCTAATAATTTGAATATCTTCCATTTACTTTCACAGCTTCAACAACACGTTTAGGCATCGACTTTAACAACTTATTTATAAAATCGGCTGACAAATTGTTCCAAATCAATTATAATTCTATTTCTAGCTCCTTTATGTTGGCGAAGCTTCTTCCATTGAGTTGCTTTTACATGAAAGACCAAATATGTTCGATGGGGTTCAAATCCGAACTCTGGCTGGGCCAAACCAGAGTCTCGATTGATTTCTCGCCTAAATATTCTCTTACTACCTTCGATGTATGTTTGGATAATTGTCATGCTGAAACACTTAGTCAACAAGGCCCATTTTAGCAGCAGCTTCTTTTAAATTATTAACTAATATGCGTAAATATTGATATCTACACATATTTCCTTGAATGAATACCAGAGTTCCTAGACCACAAGCAGAGAAGCATCCCCAAACATTCAATCCACCGCTTCCAAACTTGACGGTTATTTCTACATACCTAGGATTAAGCCCGTTTTTCGGTTCACGCCAAACGTATATTCTCCCATCGAACTATAAATATTAAACTTGCATTCGTCAGAAAAAATGATGTTTTCTCAATATGAATCCGGCATAAATATCCACTTATCACACAATTCTTTCCTTTTTGCTATATTGTTCAATGACATTAGAGGCTCTCTTATTGGACAATAAGCATATAACTTTTGACTATTTAAACACCTTCTAATAGTTTGATCCGAAGTCTTTTTGTTTTTTTCTCTTCAAATAAAATGTTCAACCTTGGCGCACTGATATTCAAGATTTTCTTTATGAATTTCGAGGACAGCATTAATATGCTCATCATTGAGTGTATAAGGTCTACCAGAGCCTTTTTTCCTTTCAATTGTACCTTTTTGGTTGTATTTTATTAAAGGTCAATTTACTGTAGAATGTGGTATTGATGTCATTTGTTCTATTATTCCAATTTTAAATCCTTGTTCCAGCAAAGGCACTATTTTTCCAAATTGGAATTCGTTTACTTGTACAATTTTGATTTATTTTTTAGAATTTTATTTTACTTATTTATTAAAAAATCATTACATTGCGATTATTATGTCCTATTTTTTGTATAACACCGAAAAAATTCACCTATCAATTACTTAATATTTTATTTTTGATAGGAGAATAAAATTATATAACAAAATAAAGATCTAAAAACACGTTTATTTAGTGTATTTGTATTTTATTAAAAGCTAATTTAATTCAATAGTATAGAAAAATATAGTTGTCCCATTTTTTTGTGAGACACTGTATTTCCTAATATAGGGGATTCATAAAGTCCGCGGAATCAAGCTCCTTTTTAAGTTTTATTTGTTTTTGTTTATTTATAATTAAAAAGGAGGTTTTCTTGTTTTATTTATTTATATAATCTCTTTGTTTATTTATCTTATAAAAGACTAAATTATTTTTGGCATTTTTATAAAATTTAGAAAAATATAAAAAACAATTTTTTAGGATATTAGTCTACAACCACTTCTTAAATGGTAAATCAGCTAATTAAATCAATGAAGTATTCATTGAAATATATCCAAAAAGTATCCTGGCATGTCATTTACAGGATTTTTCATTTAATCCGGAACCCGGGGCTACAAAGCCACTTTCTTTCTAAAATGACTCCAAACTAATAATATACCAGCACAATGGCCTGGAGATGTCTAGAAATGGTGGATATAACAGATAAATGAATAAACCTTTGTTTTTTATTGTTAGTTTGGTGTCATTTTTAGAAAGAAATTGGCTTTGTAGCCCCTCTTTCAGGATTAAATGAAAAATCCTGTATTTCCAAATATCAAAAATAAGATGAAAGGCAACATTTATTCTGAAGACGAGCTTTTGGATGCATTTAAGTCAAAATTGGTTTATTAGGACCTAATGACTTCAAGAAACCATTTTTATAATAGATAAAAAGATGTGAAGTAGTACTGTCTAAAAGATGGTAATTATTATTAAATTTTATTTCTAAAAAATGTTTTTTCCGCTAACTTTATGAATCCCCTATAATACATTGCCCGTCAAAAGTGATTCAGTGTTTGGGAAATTCGAACTTAAATGGTAATTCATGAATGAGTAAGACTTCAAACAAGCCAATACTCATATGGTAGATAGATACAGCCTTTGTCTATAACATTAAAAATATTATAGATAATTTTAAATATTGATAGAGATATGATTGCTCAAAGTTGAAAGTAGGTGATTCAGTGTTTTGACGAATTTTTTAAATTTACAAATTTTTCATTCTAAAACATTCTAAAATATCGCAAAATTGTTCATTTTTATTTCAAATCCTTAGCAGAAGGTATTAAGGCTTATTTTGTATGACAAGAAGAACATTGAAGAAAATTGAAACAAGAATTAACGAACTTGCTTTAAATAGAAAATCATCAAGAAAAATAGCTGAAATTATTAGAGTTTCACAAGCAACAGTGTCCAGAGTAATAAATAGAGATGATAAAAAATACTCCAGAGCCTATAATAGGTCGTCCTCGGGTCTTAGATAAGTATAATAAAAATATATTGGAAGATTAGCAACAAGTGGTAAATGCTCCACTCTACAGAAATACAGCGAGAACTCAAGACCTATGCAGAAATATCCGCCTCTTAGAGTACTATACTGCGCAAATTAAAATGTAGAAACATCGTATCTAGATACAAAAAGAAATCCCCACAATTAAAAAAAATCTCATTTTCGAATAAGATCAGAATTTGAAAAAACACACAAAAATTGGGAACATAGGGACTGGGATATGGTTATATGAGACTAAAGTAAATCTAGAGGGATCTGATGGACGTGATAGAACTTTCAGAAAAATCGGGGTGCCACTCAGAGATCACAATATTACTCAAACAAAAAAACTCGGTGGTGGATCCATTATGGTTTGGGGATATATGCTTTCATCAGGTGTTTGGTGTCTTTGTAGAATTGATGGCAGTGTTAATGCTGAGATATATGAGACTATTCTGGATAATGAGCTGATGTATATAATTGACTTGTATGGCTTGATCAAATCTAAAATTGTCTTTCCAAATGACAATGCGTCCTCTCATACCGCTTCAAGTATAAAATAAATGGTTCAAAAGAAACGAAATAAAGGTAATGAGATGGCTTGCACAATCTCCTGATCTTAACCCAATTGAGCATCTATGGGATCATATGAAAAGAGAGCTAAAAACTCGACCACCATGTAAAGACAAAGATGAACTTTGGGAGAGAATTCAATATATATGGAACAATATTTCAGCTGAAGTATGTCTTAAGCTTGTTAGGTCAATGCCTAGAAGACTCTAACAGATCAGAAAAACCAATGGCGGGCACACAATCCATTGATTTTTCATTTTTTAAAAAATTCTTCAAAACACTGAATCACCTACTTTCAACTTTGAGTAATCATATCTCTATCAATATTTAAATATATCTATAATATTTGGATAAGTTATAGACAAAGGCTGTATCTATCTACCATATGAGTATTAGCTTGCTCGAAGTCTTACTCATTCATGAATTACCATTTAAATTCTAATTTCCCAAACACTGAATCACTTTTGACGGGCAATGTATATGCGAAAATGAAATGGCCGAATTTTAAATCGATCATTAAATATTAAAAAATAACAATTTTTAATCCAAAAATATTAAATTATGGAGTTCCAAGTATAAATTCAATAAATATTGATTTTTTATGCATTCTATAATTATTTATAGAGTTTTAACTATGATGCAAATTTTGTTGCTATGATTTATGGTGAGAAAGTTTAGAGAATTAAGAAAATATACAAATTTGACTCAATAAAGCAGACAATAAACACTAGAAATGAACAAAAAGGTATAGAAATAAACCTTTTTATTTTACAATTCATATTAGTTGTTTTTATATTTTTAAAATAGTTTTATGTGAAAAACCTATCGATTACTACTTTGTATAAAAGTTGTATTTTGGCCACTTAAAAGAAGCCATTATATTGCGATAAGTGAAAGAGTAGGGGAAAAAATAATTAAATAATATATTATTTTTATTTTCAATTTATTTTACATACATTTTGATTTTGGTCATTTATTTCCGCATATATTAACTTCCATATAAAAAATGGTAATTTATTTATAAATGGTAATAAATTATTTACATTTCGTAATAAATTATTTATAATTAGTGGTAGCCCTGTAATTAAAGGAGCCAAAAATAAGAGCTAAAGCCCTGAATTTTCAACTCCTTTATTTGATTGTGTTATGATACTTAAGATTTAGATGGATCTAAGTGTTTCTTTTTAAAATACATTAAATTCGAGAAACGATATTTATATATAAAATAACTATTCTTTGATCTTTTCTAGTATCGTCTGAACATAAATTTGGCAGATCAACAAAAATGAACTTCAGAAATCAATCAAACCCATTTGAACCTTCATCCAAAACGAAATGAATAAACACATAAATCATATAAATTATTTGATTTTAGCTTTAAAATTATTAACTTCTTAATTAAAAGGAGATCAAAATCAAGGGATTTAGCCCATATTTTTGATCTCCTTTTAATTAAAAAGCTATAAATGACCTTAATTTCTGGCTAGAAATAACCAAAGATGTACCAACAATTAGTTTTATTATTAACTTCAGCCGTTGTATTCGGTGCTGCTAGACCTAACAAGAAACAATCAAAAGGGGTAAATAAGAAAGGAGGCAAAGGACCTAATCAGAAATCGACCAAACCATCAAAACAAAAGTCCCCAAAACATCAATTAAACAAACGTTTCTTTGATGAATTTGGTTGTTTAGATGATTTGGGTAGCTTTTCAGCCAATGAATTGGAAGTGATAAGTAATTGCTGTATTTCAGAACATGATTCTCAGTATGGAATTGAGGCTACTTGTTTTGAAGAGGATTGTTGTGATCATGATTTAGAAGCTTCGTCCCAACAATGTGAAGATGACTGTTGCTTTTTAGAATCTTTTGAATAAATTTTACATTTTTTGCTTCACCCAACTTCAAATGCAACATAACAAGCAAGAAGCTATTTTACATAAGTGGATTGGTAATTCTCAAGATGAAATTGAAGTATTAAATAGTGGTATCAAATTAACAAAGTATCCAATTTTTCCAGTTAATCAATTTTGTAGGAAAAGATTAGATTCTATAAGTGAATTATTAGAACCTGAAGATTTAGAAGCTTATTTCAAAACTGTATGACTTTCTATATATTAATTCTTGGTGTAGTTAAATAAAATAGAACTTTATATTCAAAAGATTGACAAGATGAAAGAAAAGATGGAGAAAGGTAATCAATTAATGAAGAAAATTCGGGATAAGACTACAGAATTACAAAAAGATAGTGAGAATAAAAAATTAGCTAAGAATGCTAATATCGATTTACTCAAATCTAAAGTTACTAAGCCTACAACAGTTCAAACCACTACAATTAAAAAGACAGCCAAGAAAAAGAAAGGAAGTAAAGAAGGGAAACCAAAGAATGATTTATTGAACAAGTTATTAATCAAAGAAGAAAAGAAATAGCTCTACAAGTGGCAAATTGATCAATCTTTATATAAATCCTCATTATCAATATATTTTTCCTGAACTTCATGAATCAAATTCAAGTCTGTAGGCTGAACGGTATTAATCGAACTAATCAAATCTCTAACCGAATGAATATCTTCATTATTAACAAAGATGAACCCATTAGCTTTATCGATTTGGTTCAAAACTTGAAAGATGGAATATTTATCTTGTACATTTAAGGTATGGAAATTAACTAACCCAAATTCTTCTATCAGTTCTATTATTCGGGAATTAAGTTCTTTAAACTTACCATCTTCTCTAAGGTGTTGAAGTAGGTAGGAGAGATCCATTACCTCAGTATAAAAATCCAAATTAAAACCTATCGCAACTATAAACGAGGAAAGACTGAGATACTGATGGGTCCCATGGATTGAATGGTATCTATTTTTGATAATATATTGATGTGAGGTAATTCTAAACTCATCATCATTTGTAAACATAACAGCAGAACTGATATAAATTTGCTATTATCAGAACAATAATGCGAATCGACCAAATTCACACAACATAACTACAATGTTTAGATTTGCTAGGGTAAGTTATACTCTCAAATCTAGGCTTTGAATTTGATCAAGTATAGATTTGAAACTTTTATCTAATGTAAATAGTTCTATTTGACCAGGACAATCAAATAGAAAATAATAATCTATAAAGATGAAAACTTCAAAAACATACCTAAATATTTCTCTTCATTAAGTTTATCCATTAACCATTGAAGATTTTCTTCCAAATATTGAAGACAAAATAAAATAGCACCATTAGGACCTAATTGCTTGCTAGACATTACATCTTCAATAGTGATCAATTCTGTAATATTAATATCACATCCATATGAAAGCTCCTCATTAGCTGGATCGAGATTAATCAGGCAAACCTTACTAAAAAAATACGTGGGATGGGTATTTACCGCTGTAGACCTTCCAATAGCTGCTTCATACCACTACAATAGGTGCTTTTACCCGATCCTGGTGGTCCTACTACTAACTTTTTTCATTATGTGGATTTGGTTACTTGTCCAAAATGCATCTTGGAAATGAAAACTTGAGCGACTAAACTTGATCAATACTAATTTATGTCATATTATAAAGCTAACCATTATAATCAATATTTATTATAAATCAGCAACCATATATTCTTAAAACAAAATATATTGTAGATTCTTTATAAACTCCATAATTGGATAATTTGGACTCATAGAATAACTCTTTTCATGTGTAAATTAACCTTAATGATTTATTTGATATCCCAGCACTTCCTTAGATTTTTCCTTTAAAATACAAACAGTATCATTTGGATCCACTTCGATTGTCAAGGCGGCTCCATAGATATCTTTCGCAAATATCCACATTTGGCACTTTATTTTCGTTCAGAGTAGTCCCTTTTTGATTCTCTTCTTAATTCAACCAAATTTTTAATAATTATTGTTCAACCAATTATTTAATAAATGGACTACTCTGAACGAAAATAAAGTGCCATTTATCAGATAGTCAAATTTCTGGCCTTTATAATGGATTTTTCAATTAGATAAATGCACTAGGAGATAGTAAGTGCATTTAATGTATTTTGAAAGTAGAAATATTTAAACTCTATTTTGCAGTACTTTTCGAAAATAAATAGTAATAAAATACATAATTAAGTTTTAATACAAAATCATTTGTAAATTAAAGCAAAACAGTAAATTTTATTAAAAGGATTCAAAGAAACAACATTCCTCTTCACAACAGTTAGAGAAAGCGTCCAAATCATGTTCACAACATTCTTCTTCGAAACAAGCTGCATTGGTTTCTTGGTTGAAATCATGTTCTGAAATACAACAGTTGCTTTCAGCATTAAAGTTCTCAGCAGAAACGATACCGAAGTCATCAAAACAGCCTCCACAACCAAAATCATCAAAACATCTTTTAGCTAATTGTTTTGGTCTTCTAACTTGTTTATTAGGAGCTTTACTACCTTTCTTATTCAAACCTTTAGATTGTTTATTGTTGTTGACAGTAGCACTGAATACTACAGCTGAAGATAATAATAAAACTAATTGTTGGTACATATTTATTTGATGGTCTTTGGATCAGAAAGTTCACTTATTTATAGTTTCTTAATTAAAAGGAGATGAAAAATAAGGGCTACATCCCTTGATTTTAAGTTCCTTTTAATTAATGCAAAATAATTTATGATTTTTAAATTTAATAATAAAATCTTTAAGATGATCTTCTGTTATTATTTTTGTTAATTTTACAATTTTGGCTTCAATTTGCATCTACAAATTAGATATGGCACTTTATTTTCGTTCAGAGTAGTCCCTTTTTGATTATCTTCATAATCCAACCAAATTTTTAATGAATCTAGCTTATTCTTACTCTTGTTCAACCAATTATTTATAAGTAAAATGGGGACTGCTCTAAACGAAAATAAAGAGCCATATCAAAAATAAACATGCGCCTGCATTCAAAACTTAAATAAACATGAATTTTTATATAAAAATGTCCAGAAAAAATATATTTGATCTTTAAAAGATCGCTCTTTTTTAAAGAGTGAAGCTTAGATTTGAAAAAAGATTTATTATAGGCCATGCATAAAATTTTCGCAATTTATAGTTTTTAAAATCAAAATTTAATAATAATCACCGTTTTTAGATAAAACAACTTGACATCTTTTAATTCATTCTAAAAAACACTTCTTAAAGTCCTTCATATCCAATAAATCAACGTTTTTCTGAAACTCATCCAAAAGCTCAGAGTCAGATAAATAAACATTGCCTTTCATTCTATTTTTAATAGTTGGAAATAGCCAAAAATTTCATGGTGACAAGTCTGGTGAGTATGTAGGATAATTCAGTCTACTAACCTATTATTTTTCATTTATATAAGAAGATACAAAGTCTGATGTATGTGGCCTAGCATTGTCGCAATGTATTACTAAATTTGAAACATGTTGTTTCACATCTGATTCCCTCCATCTTTCAATTAAAGGAGCAATACATGATTCTTTAAACCATTTTGCATCAGCTTTTTCTTTCCTTTCAAGTTTGGTAACCAGCTCCACGCCTTTTCTAGAAAAGAAATACACAGATCATAAGTTTTTTATCAGCCATAGATTTTTTAGTTATTTGCTGTGGATCTAAATTCTTTCCAGTCCAAAATTTTGATTGCGGTCCAATACAGGGGTCATAGTATCTTAGTCACGTCTCATCACCAGTAACGAGCTCATAAGTCAAGTTTCTGTCTATGTTTCCATACATTTCTAAGAACTTATTGCAGAAGTCAATCCTATCCTGCTTTTGTTGTGAGCTAAGAGAGAATGGTATCCACTTACAAGATAGCTTTTTAAGCCCCATTTTAGTATTCATATGAACTCTAGCTTTAGTCTTTGAAGACTTCATAGACTTTGCTATTGTTCTATATGATACACTAAAATCTTTATCAATTAGATCTAGGGTTTTTTCGTCATATTTTCCCTCTTCCGTATTCTGAGGCCTTCCAGAACTTGACTCATCTTTAAATGAATTATATCCAAGCGTAAACCTCCTAAGCCAATAAATGATAAGCCATGGTGTTCATTGCTATATATCTTTGTAAATTCTTTGTTTATTTCTTTAGCTGTTTTGTTGTTCTTAAAGTAATTGTAAACTAGAGTTCTAAAAAATTATTTATTTTCTTTTTTTATAAATGATTTTTTTAAATGTTAAAAATATTCCACCTTTTTATAGAATAATGAAGGTGTGGATCATCCAAACATATACAATATAAATAAACAAACAAATATAATATTGTATGTTTATATAAACAAAAATAAACAAATAAAACATAAAAACTATTTTTGATTTCGAAAACTTTATGCACGGCATATATTAATTGCAATCAAATAAAGGAGTTAAAAATTCAAGGCTTTAGCCCTTATTTTTTGGCTCCTTTAATTAAAAAACTATAAATAAGAGCAAAGAATCAAAGAGCAGTACGCTGAGAATAATTAACAATTTCATTATCTTGGATTCACTCTAGCAGGTTTAGTAACTTATATTTTTTATTAGTATTCAAAATAAGAAGTGATCCGTTATTCCTGTTCAATTTTATAAATTTAAATACAGACAAATTATGTGATTTTTGAAACACATTAAATAAACTTTATTAAATTAAAGCAATAAAATTTTAATATATTTTATTTTTAAAGAATGAGAACGATTGAAAATCAAAACAGGGCAAATGCAATCTGCCACTATTAACGAAAGTATTGCTTCTAAAAAGACGACTAGACACTTTAAGAATAAGTACAAAAACTATACATAAGTCTGTAAATAGATTCGAAGAAATAGGTAATTCTATTTATAAAAATGTCCTACTAAAATAATCACTTCTAAAGTCAAAAAGAAAACACCAAAATGTCCTTCCACATATGGGACAAAATTTTTGAAAAATAATTCTATTCTAATTAGTCGAGGAATTTTAGTTTCTTGAATGCATAAAACAGTAAGAATGAATATAAATTTATGTATTTATCAACTTTACTATCCATAAAATATCTCTTAGCTATATTTCTTGCCATTTTAGTTGCTTCCTCAACTTATTTTCACTATGATGCATTAATATTCTAGTCTTATAACAGAGGCTTCAAAAATATTATGTCATATGAAAGAATTATAAACGAGGCTTCAAAAATTTTGTTCCATATTTCGAGGAGAAATGTAAGGTGTGTGCAAAATTAATCGCGCATATTTTTGAGAAATTTTTATAAAGTTATTCAAAAAAAGTATATAAAATTGGATCAAAAAATTTAATACAAATAAAAGGATGGTTAAAAATGACCACTATCAGCCTTCATCATTTTTTTTACTCTGTCTTTAAATGACTCTACTAATTTTTCCAACCCTTCAATCGGGTAATTATCCCAGAAAAATTGGAATGTGGCTTTTATTTCATCTATTATATTAGGTAGAGGCTCATAATAAATTGAATTTTTTAGGATTCCCCACACTTTTCTATTGGATTTAAATCTGGTGATTTACTAGGTCATCTTTTTCCACCAATAAGGTCTAAACCTGCTTCCTTTAACTTTTCAATAGTTTCTTTTTGTGTGTGGGGTGTCGCGGAATCTTGCATTAATACCCACAGAGATTTTTTTGGAAAAATAGAGCTTTGGTCAAATAAATCAATGTAATTCGTCCAAATATTTTCTCGGTAATATTCTCCATTGATTTTCCTTTAGCAAAAATGGCCCCAGCAATTAGCACTTTAAGGTTTTATTTTGGTAATAAAATAGGTGGAACATCTTCAATATTTTCTTTTCTGAAGCGCTTATTCTTTCTTTGACTATAAGTATCAATTTCAATAAAACTTTCATCAGAAAAAAGGACGTGAGCTCTTTTTTCCTTTCCTAGTCTCCCTTCAGTCAAATATCCACTAGAATCTAATATTTCACCAAATTCTAGTCGTTCTTTTATGTTTTTTTGGACTTTTGTAAGCTTTTTTACCCCATTCCGTAGTCTTTAGATAATTTTGTATCGTTTTCTTTCTTCTTTTGTTTCGAGGCTCAGAGTTTATAATCTTGGCGGATTTTCTTACAGAAGCATCATAGTTCTGATATAAAATATCATAAATCAGCTTTTTTATCATTGCTACTAAGCTTTTTTGATCTTCCAGAACCTTTTTTATTTTCGACCGACCTTCTATTTCTCCATCTTTTGACGGTATCTCTGCTTACGTCCACATATTCAGAAATTTCTTTTATAGAGTGCCCTGCTTTATATAGAGCTTGTATATGGTGCCTTTTTTCTTTTAATTTTAAAAATACATTGTTAATCATGTTTTATTTAGTAAAAATTTTCCTGGATTTTATAAGCTCCGGAATATCAACTTTTATCTTTGTTATTTCCTAAATTTTAATTTGTCGGATTTTTTTTGCACACCCTTTATATAAACACTTCAAAAATTAAAAATGAAACATTAAATTAAATATATTATATATATATCTATCGTTTATTTTTAAAATAAATATTACGCTTCTTATTATTTTAGTTTTTTGACAGGAATAACGGACCACACCTTAATATTTTATAGGTTCGTACCAGGCAAGTATAGTAACAATAATTCTAAAGATAAGTAATAAGTTCTAAACATAAATAATAAGCTCTAAAGATATTAAGTCTTACACAACTAAAAGTTCTAAAGATAGTAAGTCCTACACATAAATAATAAGCTCTAAAGTTAACTACTACAAATAATGAAATGACTATACAGATTAGTGCTGCCAATAATAACTTATTATTTTTAAATAAATTTTATACTTTTATAAAAATAAATCATTGTAGCTTATTTTTTCTAATAATTTATATCAAACTATTATCGACTTTTTATTTAAAACTGCATTTTCTAATACAATATTTTTTGAAGATCCAATTTTGTGTAGTAGTTTTCACTCAAAGAACACGTTTTAGGATGAACTATCTGTTAAAATTAAATTAAATTAACTTTATAATTCAGTATATTATTAAACGTACATTATTTTAAAGGTCGTTTATTTTTATACCTTGAACAATTTAAAAACACTGAGATATGAATAATTTTATTTATTTAATGCCGAATATAGGCAATAAAACCAAAATTACATACAAATTGCTATTTAAATTAGTTGATTTGGATTATTTTGTATATTTAAAAAGAGATTAGAGATCTTAGGGATTTAATCAAACTGCTTTTTAAGATTATTTGAATTTTTTAATAAATAAAAATATTCTTATATTAGCCACATTTTTCAGTGTTTTAAGTGATTACATTTTTCTTTTATAGAAGATTGTCGATTATACAATTTTGATGTTAATTTATATTCACAAAGTGCTTAACAAAAAACAAACAAATCAAAATTATTTTCTTTATAATAACCATGTTTCCGGATTTTACTATAATTAACAAAAATAAATACTATCTTTTTTACTAAGTTATTATTTTTCTAACAAATTATTCATTTCAATAAAAAAACTAATTTAGAGCTGTTTGCATAATGGTATTGATACATGAAATAACAACGTTTTATTAACAATTGATATAGGATTCAAAGTTTATAATAAAAAAGAAATCTTTTCTAATATAAAAAGGTATTAAATCCTATTATAAATTAAGATATGAAACAAATGGTGTACAATGAAAATTATAATGGGATTTTTTTTTAAAAAAAAATAATAATTACTTTGAATAAATTATGGGGCATTTAGAAGAAAAATATTAAAAATGCGCATAAAAAATAATTACGAAATGTGTATAAAAACAACCAAAATGACAAGATATTTATTTGAAAGTTTATCTATTAATATGGGAGAAAATTTTTGAAGCCTCAGTTATAATTCTAGAATATTAGTGCATCATAATGAAAATAGGTTGAGGAAGCAACTAAAATAGCAAGAAATATAGATAAGAGATATTTCATGGATAGTAAATACATAAATTTATTTTCATTCTCTCTATTTTATGCATTCAAGAAACTAAAATTTCTCGACCAATTAGAATTGATTTATGTTTCAAAAATTTTCTCCCATCTAAAAACATTTGAATCTAAGATTTATCTGATTAACAATTAATATAATTTGAATGATTTATGTCTAAAAAATATTATCTAAAATTGAATGAAATTTTCCAGCCATTTACAGGATTTTGTGCATTTATTGAACTTTCGTTTTCATTTGACGTAGCAAGTAATTTTCAAAAGAAAAAATGAGCCACATTTTAGTAATCGACAACGGAACAGGGGTAACTACATCTTCATATAAAACATTCATCCTTATTTTTAGTTTGCGAAAGTAGGCTATAGTGGAGAGAATTTCCCTAAATTAGTGTTTCCTTCTATTGTAGGACGACCCATCTTGCGTAAGGAAGAGCGTACTAATATGATCGAAAGTGGCAAAATTAAAGATATTATGATTGGATTAGAAGCGCAACAATTTAGAAGTCAATTGCAGATAACTTATCCTTTAGAAAAAGGGATTATTCAAAATTGGGATGATATGGTCCTTATTTGGCAATATATATTTGATAATTTGGGCGTGAATCCGAAGGATTCGAAAGTTTTGTTGACAGAACCGCCTATGAATCCTACCAAGAATCGGATTAGAATGGCCGAAGTCATGTTTGAGCATTTTGGTGTAGAAAGTTTTTATGTTGCAATTCAAGCAGTATTAACACTTTATGCCCAAGGTAATCATTTCATCATTATAGTGTTTAGGTTTGTTGACTGGCACAGTTATAGATTCTGGAGATGGAGTAACACATATAATCCCAGTATATCAAGGATTTTCCTTACCGCATCTTATCCGCCGCTTAGATGTTGCAGGACGTGAGGTGACTAGGTATTTGATCAAATTGTTGCAATTGAGAGGTTATGCATTTAATCGAACAGCCGATTTCGAAACAGTAAGACAGATTAAAGAGAAATTCTGTTACCTCAGTTACGATCTCAAGTTAGATAAGAAATTAGCTGAAGAAACAACCATATTAATGCAAACTTATACTGTACTTACCTTCCTTTGTTCCAATTTTCTAGTTGCCAGATGGTAGGATTATTAAGATTGGTTCCGAGAGATTCGAAGCACCTGAATGTTTATTTCAACCATCCTTAATCGATGTCGAGACTCCAGGAATGGCAGGTACTTATCCTTTATTAAACTTTTGATTAGAATTGTTGTACGAATGTATCCAATCAGCTGATATTGATATTCGACCTGAATTATATAAACATATAGTGTTAAGCGGTGGATCTTCTATGTATAGTGGGTTACCTTCTCGCTTGGAAAAAGAAATCAAACAAATCTACCTCGAAAGAACACTTAAGGGAGATAAGTCAAGATTAGATGTAAACTAAATTATATTGATTTTGGGATTTATAGAAATTTAAAGTACATATTGATGACCCACCTACTAGAAAACATATGGTTTGGTTGGGCGGGGCGGTCTTGGCCAACGTTATGAAAGATAATCCCTCTTCTTGGATTAGTAAAAAAGATTGGGAAGAAATGGGACCTCGAGCTTTGGTACGTCATTTTCCTCTGAGTTGATTTTATTTAGGATCGATTGAATGCGTCTTGATTTATTAAATTTAACTTCTTTTTTCATTGTCTAATAAAGTTAATAAATCCATTTTAATCATAAAAAGGCTCCGTTAATATGAATAATTTTCTTTTGAAAAGTTGGGGTCTTGAATAAACGGAGACAATACTTTCGACCCAGTTTGTAATAGCGGATGACCTGATACACTATAATGGAAAGAATAGGGAGGGATTTACATTTGTAAAAAGCGTTCCAATCCTAGTCTTCTATGTTCAATAACATCCTTCTCAAACTTGTTAAAAAAGACCTTCCCTGGTAAATAAGGGATAGTTACACGCGAAACTTCCCTCTCAATTTTATCACGAAACCATTCAAAGTCTGAATATCTTCTACGTACACTTGATGTTTTGAGTTTAAAGCTGGGAATATTAGTCCTACAAACAATTTCATAATCTGTATATTGCATCCTTCCTTGACCTAAAAACAAAGAGGATTTAATGAGAATGGGAATTTTAGTTACCATGAGTGATAGGATTTCGAACTTCTATCTCCAGAAAGTTTTCTGGTTCTCCATATAATTCTTCATATGTTTGTGTGCGTATTTTTGGCCTCAGTTGGCTATTGAAACTCAACTTATTCATTTCAGTTCAAAAGTCTCGGCTGATAAAAGGTGAAGGAGAGGCTTCATTTGGACTTTAGAGGCTAATTTGATCAAAGCGAGTTAAAATGGATAAATCATTAAAATAAATCTTTCTTTGTAAAAAACAATCTTATTCGGAATCGGAATTAAGGGTACTATTAGTATGCGAATCTTCCGCTATATATTGCGACGCCATAAGCAACAAATCCAAGCCTGTATAAGGATGTCTAATCTCCCCACCTTTCCCGTCGCCATCTTCATTAGAGGTGCGATTATTGAATTGAACCAAATTGGTTGCTTGACTATATGAGGCATATTGATTTGGAAACAAAGTATAGTGATGATCCACTCTTAAATTCAGTTTCAATTCTTTCTTCACTTCGCCTGGAGTTAAAGGACAATTTAACAAATGTTGTTTGATGCGCGTAGGATTGTCTGCTTGTTTCTTTTTGCAATAGATGCATTGAGCTTTTATAATTTCCGGCTTCTTACCGTAACAAGGGGTCACGTATTTCCATGCGCAACTTCTCTTCATAGTTCTGCTTTGAGAGTAAAATTTTTTGTTTTGCAAATTTTACAATCAGGAATTTTCAAACTGATTGGATGCAATTCATACAATTTGGCATTCATTCTAAAACGGATTTCATGAATCTTTACATTCTGTGTTTCTATTTTTCAATCGATGCTTTATGAAAATTCGCTAATGAAAAAATATCAAAAGAGTGCTATAGACAGGACTGTAGGATTGCTTTATGATAAAGCACTTTATTTAGAGTAGTCATTTTACTTATTAAATAATGTAGATTCATTAAAAAGTTGGTTGAATTAAGCAAAAAGGGACTACTCTGAACCAAAATAAAGTGACATATGGGACAAAATTTTAGAAGCCTCGGTTATAATTATTTCATCATAGTGAAAATAGGATGAGGAAGCAACTAAAATGGCAAGAATTATAGCTAATAAATATTTTATGGATAGTAAATTTATTTACTATTTTATGTATTCAAGGAACTAAAATTTCTCGACTAATTAGAATTGAATTATGTAAGAAAATATTGTCCCATATTGTCGAGTGGAAGGCCTATTAATGAGAAATTAAGAAAACTGTAACTGATATCATATGACAGAAAATTTTCTTACATAAATCTATTCTAATTTTAGTTTCTTGAATTATAAAATGGTAAATTAATTTAATATCCATGAAATATTTGTTAGCTATATGGGACAAAATTTTTGAAGCCTCGGTTATAATTCTAGAATATTAATTCATCACAGTGAAAATAGGATGAGGAAGCAACTAAAATAGCAAGAAATATATAGCTAAGAGATATTTCATTGATAGTAAAGTTGATAAATACATAAATTTATTTTCATTCTTACTATTTTATTCACTCAAGAAACTAAAATTCCTCGATTAATTAGAATAGAATCATGTTTCAAAAATTTTGTGCCATATGAAAGAATTATAACCGAGGCTTCAAAAATTTTGTCCCATATTTCTTTCCATTTTAGTTGCTTCCTCAACTTATTTTCTCTATGATCACTAATATTATAACTGAGACTTCAAAAATATTATACCATATGATAAAGTCGATCAAACCAAAAAACAAACAAATGTCTTTTTTTAAAACTTAATATTCTTTTAATGTGAAAATGTTAATCGGAATTGAGTACAAATTAAGTTTATTCTTATTGAATTGTTTATTTTTAGGGTATTCTAAGTGTTTGTAGAGAGATGAACGACACGATTTTCATTACAGAGAGTGAAAGAAGCAAATATAGGGACAAAAAAGGTAGAATAGGTAAAATGATTATTCTAGTGTTTATTTGTTATTTTTGATCTTAACCCCTGGCCTCTTTAGCCCTGGATTTTAGTTTTATAAATCGAACATAAAAATTCCTAATCGAAAAGTTGGATGACCAAGCACGGCTATAGCTACACCCAACAACTCGAGCCACCACACTACGCAAAAATGAACAGACCAAACTACTATGATTTCAAGAATTCCGAGCCTGTTAATCAGCAAGAATTATATAACCGATATATCCATCAAACCCAGCCTGCCAAAAGGCCACAGAAAGACGTTCAAAGACCGCATAACATCAACCCATTATATCAGACTCCCATGGGTAGACCACGTCAGCTCCAGCCTTCTCAAGAAGGAAATCAAGGTTTTGAAATGGAATTTAAGGAATTAACAAAAGATCTTAAAGAAAATGACACGATTGAAATCAAACTACCACATACGAGCCTGAGCTCCCAAACCGAGGTTAGTAAGAAAAGACAGCAATATAACTTATCGTTGAATTCCGTCAATTTGAACGTCTTAATCCTGGATTACCTCCAGAAAAACGGCGCCCTCAAAACAGCCGAATTATTCTCCCAAGAGATGTGTATCCCAGCTAACTCGACTAGTCCTTTGATGGAACATGTTAGGAACGATGAAAAGGGCTGCTTATTAAAAGATTTGTATAACAGCCATGTTGATCCTATGTGCACCTGTTTGACTATGAACGAAAAAGAACAAGGCAAATGGGATCAATTCAACATCTCAATTAACAGTCTTAAAAACACCATAGCGCCTCCTTTAAAAGCGAACCATGGGCAACCATTTGCATCTCCTGTTGGCTATGAATTTGAAAAGAAAAGAGGGAGAGCTACTCCTGGAATTAGGAAGAATTCCAAGGTAATAGATGAAGAGAAGAAGATAAAGAGGAAGAAAGTGATCCCAACGAACAGCATAGACGATCCTCTGAGTGGAAATCCTGGCCGAAAACGCGGTCGGAAATCAGCTACTTTAGAAATCCCGAATTATGATTATCAAATGCCAACGCAATTAATGCCCTACAACAAAGATGATAATGGAGGAGATACTCGGTACAGCTATGAAGATATGACGAAGCAATTGATTGCTACTCGTGAGAATGCCAATTCGATAGTTCAATCTCAATTGAATAATAATGTAACATCGCCATCTCATAGTAATAGGAGCAAGAAAGATCGAACACAATCGCCTGTTTATCAACCCCCTTATCCCAACCAACCTCGTCAACACCCTCAACAAGGAGATCAGAGACAACAGATAATGATGGATCCTCGTTTCAATGCCTTAGTTCAATCAAAATATCAAACTCTACTTGGTCATCATTTAGCGCAATCCAACTCTCAACCGGATCATTCTGCCTTGATGTCTTTGGCTTTTAAAGCGGCACAGCAGGAAGTCTTAGTGCATCAACAGCAGATCCAACAGTATAGCGGTGGCAATAGTAGCTTTGCTAATCAGAAGTATACTTTCTCGGCTTCAGCTCAAGGCTATCCTCCTCAACAGCAATTGTTACAGCAAAGTAATGGCTCTCAGAGTGTTAGTAATCAACAGAATTCCCAGCAAAGTAGTACCGTTCATCAACAGAACTCCCAACCTCAACAGAATCCTCAACAACAAAATACAAATAACCAAGTACTTCTAATGTTTATTTTTATTTAGGACGAAGTGAATATGGAAGAATACATTAATTTTGATACATTTGATGATTTTCAAAATGGTTTCGAGGATAAAGCTATAGAAGAAATACAGAAATTAATGGATTATTAATCTATCTGTATCATCTTTTAATTAAATTGAGCCTATAATTTATTGCAAACTCCCTTTGACTTTCTATCATTCTATTTTTATTAAAATGGCTTTGGAGGTAACTGTCAATGAAATATTTAATCTTCTTTTTTTGTTAATGAGCATTAAAAATATATAAAGTTGACTTTATGTTCTAGAAGATTATGCTCTCAAACTCCGAAGTTCAACCCTAAATCGTTTTAGGTTTAAAAACCAGACCTTTTAAAGTTACTTTTCCAAAAAATATTTAAAAACAAAAAAAAATTTAGAATTTTATAAAAATAACCACTTGTTTTATTTAGCGTGGTAAATTTGTCTCATTATTTCTTATGTCTATTTATCCGAATATTCAATACTTACATTTTATTGATACACTATATCGCATGGAAATTCGGACACCCTATTTTTTGCAGTGATGAGAAAAATCAGTGTTTTTTCATTCAATGAATTTTGTGTAATTTAATCGATTGCTCAATAAATATAGGGTAAATGCTAGTGAAATTAAATATGAAAGTCAAAATTCAAGTGGACCAGCGACGTGGACAGAATTGAAACTTTTCGAGAGATAAAATTTGGCATATAAAAAGCTCTAATCATACATAATATTTTGGGATAAATAGTTTTATTAAAAAAGAAGCTCGTTTTAAGTTCAAAGTCCAGTAATTAAATTGTCAATGAACCGAATCGTAGCCGTCAAACTCAGATGACACATCCATTGCACAATCTTCCTCCAATGGCTTAAAGCTTCCAAATTTATTGGAATTAGACTCTTTAGCATCTTTGGATGTTTTATTCAATGCTCCATTATTGAAGGAAATTTGACATTTTTCAAAAGATAATCAGTTTCTTTTGATGGAGTGAATGAAGCCAAACTTGCTAAAAGATCTCTTCTGTACGGAAGCAGTAGTAGGATGTATGCTAAGAATTTCAACAGCTACTTTGGCTAATTGCGACTTTAAAAAACAACCCAATGAATAGGTTCATTCTTCTTAATTTTTTCTAACACCCAATCTCTTGATAATACGCCTTTGGTATCATTATATTATGCCAATTCGTCCATTTCTATAAATGGAGTAGAAAGAAATCTCCTTTTCACTTTTTTCTCTATAACCTCGGTTGCAATTACTGCTTCTTCAAAAGATAAATATTCTCCTTTATATTTAGGATCAAGTAAATAAGCAGCAAGATGAATAGGCTTAATAAGCATCTCCTTTCTGGCTAAGAACAGACTAAGAATTTTTTCATATACATCTAGATCTATAGTACTTTTATTTTGTAAATCCTTTATAAAACATAATGAAAGACCTCACTTATACGCATATTATCAGGTTGTAAATATAAGATACCATCCGCTGTTGACTTCAAAATTATTATCAGAGATGCTANGTTGACTTCAAAATTATTATCAGAGATGCTACCTTGCACCAAAAATATATATCTTTCTAACATCAGGTTTGAACAAGGTAGCCTTTTTAGCAGCTAAATCTTTGATGATTTGACGAGAGTTATACAATCTATTAAGACAATAATAAATAGAAGCCCATCACTTGGCATGAGTAAAGTTAATGGAGATGTATTTTGGTGATCTTCAATTTCCGCAATCTCTTCATAGGTAGTAAATTCCAAGCTATTTAGGAACTCTAAATCTACCAGGGATTCTGTATCATCGTCATTCATTATAGTAACTCCAGGTAAAGATTCAGCAGGTAAAGATGAGGATGTTTGAGATTGAGTGCCAGAAGCATTACTGGATGGTGCGATCTTTTTATTATAAGCATTGTTTAATAATTGAGTGTATTTGATATTGTGAATAACTTTCTTAGCATCTTCAATCCTAGTATTGAAAGTTCTAATATTACACATATCTGTAAAAAGCAAATGCGCGCTACAATTCAGAATTTATACTTATCTTTAATAACTTGAGCTGCTGCTGTATAATTCCCACAATTATCCGATATAAAACTCCCAACTTTTTCTTCACCAATATGTTTAATAACGGTTTCAATTTGGGAGGCTATATATTCAGTAATTTGTCTATTACCACCTACTAAAACGCTTTTATACAAAAGCGGTAATGGTGTTGTAATGATGACGTTAATTATACCCTCATTTGACCAACTGTCCATTAAAATTCCTAGTGTATCAGCGTCTTTTCTTTTTTCCAATACAGTTTTATAGGAATCGCTATAATAAGTGTTTAATAAACTATTTGATAGCTTTTTTCTATAAATAAGTTGGCTTTAACAAACTCTATAAAATATGGATCTTCTGTGGTTGAAAGCGGTATACCAGAATTGTACATCCATTTACATTGAAGGTGCTCAACATGAGCTTGATTTCTTTCATTGTTAAAATCTAAATGTTTTTTTTATCAAGCTTTGTTCATTATTGATTGAAGTAGAAAGACTTTATACTTCATATATTGATTCTAAATCTTGATCATTAAATTCTTTGATTGAATCAGCATTTGATGTTAAATCTACAGTAGAATTTGTTGAATCAGTCATATTCAATCTATTATTGTTTTTCTTGTTCCCTAATTGTTAAATTATTTAATTACTTTTATCAGTCAAACCTTCAAAAGTTGAAATGTGCTTTTTCAATCTTGTAATCAAAGGTGCTCTTAAGTGGCTACAGTGCTTACATTTGGCTCTTACCTTACCATTATCTATGACTTTATTATCCATTCAACGCTTATTGGCTTTTTTCCTCCTGCCATTGATTTGAAAAATTTTCTAGTCAATAAGTTGAAATTAAACTCATTTTAAACTCAACCAATTTTAGCAGTAAATTACAAAACATCATAGTATAATTAATATTTTTTAACAAAAATAGGTTTAGATGGTGTGTTTTTATCATAAATAAAGATCCCAAATCGATATAATGTCTTTTTAAAAAGTTATTAAGTTTTTAATGAAAGTTCACTGAAATTTGTTAATAAAAATCATGAAATTTCATGTTCCATCACTGATTTTTTGTAAACCGAAGCGTCAATTCGACTTATAAATAAATATGAATAAAAAAATTAGATATATTTAAACTGTATTATTTTTAATATTTATTTATCACTATTTTTTATTAAAAAAGATTGAAAATCAAAAAGGAAAGTTATTGATCTAGCACGGAAATTCGGTCATTTAAAAATTAATAACCACCATACTTACCACAAGCTTGTAACACTTCTTTTACACGTTTAGGCATTGATTTAATTAAGTTTTTTTATAAAAGTGTCCGGCAAGTTATTCCATAATCTTAGTAGCTCTGTTTTTAACTCATCTGGATCATCGAAGTTTTCTCCCTCAGCTCTCTCTTTATATAGGCCCAGATGTGTTCAATTCCATTCAAGTCGGGGCTTTGGCTTGGCCAAATCAAAGTTTCGACTTCTTTCCCAAAGATATTTCCTAATGAGCTTAGAAGATTGCTTGGGGTCATTATCGTGTTGAAATACGAAGTCATTTAGTCCCACTTTCTTTTTTGATTGTATTAAATTGTACTTTAATATGTCTAAATAACCATATCTATCCATTTATCATCTATAAAAACCAATTTTCCAGCTCCTTTGTAAGAAAAACATCCCCAAACCATCACACTCCTTTGCCAAATTTTACTGTCTTTTCTACATACTTAGGATCAAGTCTTTTAGATGGAGGTCGCCATACATATCAACAGCCATCTGAATTATAAAGATTAAATTTACATTCATCTGAAAATATAACATTTTCCCAGTAATTGTCATATTTAAATATCCACTTTGGACACAACTCTTCCCTTTTCCTTATATTTTTTGACACATTAAAGGTTTCCTGTCAGGGAAGTAAGTATATATGTTAAGGATATTTAAACATCTTCTAAATGTATCATCTGAGACAATTTTTTCCCTATTTTCTTTAAAGATTTTGTTCATTTTTGAAGCACTAGCTTTTGGGCTTTCTTCATGAATGGTCATTATAACTCTTATATCGTCATTATCGAGTACATATTTACCTCCAGATCCTTTCTCTCTCTTAATTGAGTCCTCTTCTTCAAACCTTTTGAGGTAATCGCTTATTGTGGATTTGTATATACAGGTCAAGCTTTCGATCTCTCTATAAGAATATCCTTCTTTCCTAAGTGCTAAAATCTGTCCAAATACAAAATTATCAATATTTGTCATTGTTTTCTAATAATTTATTCCTTAAGCCTATTATTTTCTGAGTTTTGTGTGAATAACGAAAATGTCCGAATTTCCGTGCTGGATCAATAAATTTCCTTTTTGATTTTCTATCTTTTTTAATAAAAAATAGTGATAAATAAATAAAGATTAAAAATAATACAGTTTAAACATATCTAATTTTTTATTCATATTTATAAGCCGAATTGACGCTTCGGTTTACAAAAAATAGGGTATCCGAATTTCCGTGCGACATAGTCTATATGGTTTCTTGGTGTCCCATCTCTAGTAATACAGCTAAAATTTGCTCCAGTGGTGAATTGGTGACCTATTGTGGCTCAATGAATCGATCATTGTATTAATGAAGAAAATGGAGGAAAGAAGGGACTGTATAATTATAATATATTTGATGACTAAAAAATTTAGATAGCAACGTTCTATCTTTTCCTTGATTTTTTCGTCATAAAACATATTTTAAAATGTTTTAAAGAGAAATATCTTGTCGTTTTGGTTGTTTTTATGTAGTTTTTGTAATTGCTCTTTTAGAACATTATCATTTTTGTCCCATAAGACTGGACTTCTGAATGAACTAAAAATATCTCTTAAAAGACTTGGCAAAGTGGGGGTATAGTGATAATTTGTTTGAAAAAAGTGACCTTGAATTGGCTAAAAATAGCCGGAATTGGATGAGGATTATACTCATATTACGATGATTCATCCAAGCTTGTTTAACGTTTAGAACGTGTGATAATTTATTAAGTTTATACTATTTAACTCTCAAATTCAGAAACGATACCTTCAATTTGAGTAATGGGGCCTTCAGATTTAGAAAGGGTAATTTCAAATTGAGTAAAGAGATCTTCAAATTTGAAGAGTGTGATGAAAAGTTGGAAATTACAATAAGATTAGGGGGAGATAGTGGTTTAAATATCAATATATAGCAAAATATTATTATTCATGGCTTATATCCATTATCCAATTTTTGAGATATAAATCATTCAATTGATGTCGGGTCTGAAGCTGAAGCAAAACTATATATGAGCAAATACAAACGAAAATATAAATTGTTTTAAATTTATATAAATGAAAACAATAAAATTTATGTTATTACTTATAAATATTTAATCATGCTTTTGGATCCGCACAAATTAAACAATAAAGTGAGCAGGGAATTATATTTTTATGCAAAAAATTAATTTAAAAGCCATCAATAATTATATTTTTAACTAAAAAATGGATAACAATAATAATACACAAAAATCACGAGGAACATATAATAAAACAAGTATCGAAACTCGAAGAAGTGTTATTCATGAATCAGAAATTGGAGGAGACTGGAAAGCGATTGCTTTAGCAAACGTAGTTTTATACAAAACGGCGTATCATTGGGTTAGTAGTGGTGAAATGGAAACCAG
This sequence comes from Holacanthella duospinosa, assembly GCA_002738285.1. Lineage (NCBI taxonomy): Eukaryota > Metazoa > Arthropoda > Collembola > Poduromorpha > Neanuridae > Holacanthella > Holacanthella duospinosa. The sequence goes on from NIPM01000508.1 coordinate 77,969, forward strand.
ACCAAGAGGTAGTCGTCGATTTGTTAAAATTATGAATGATATTATTGAGACATTCCTAAATTGGTTAGAGAAAAATTGTCAATTGACACTAAAAACAATATGCGAAAGGGTATTTATCATTTTTAATGTTACTGTAACTAACACAAAGATTTCTAAACACTTAGAAGGTCGCTTATTTACTTCAAAATTGACTCATTATCTTCCCGATCGAATTAAAACACCAGAGAATAAAGAAGCAAGAAAAGTTTATGTAGAAAGAATAATTCAATATGTTGCACTTCAAAATTTTATTATTTTCGTCGACGAAACAAACTTTAATTTGTTTTGTAGGCAAAAAGCTGGAAGGAGTAGGAGGGGAAGTCGCGCAGCTGTGAAGCTGCCTAACTCCAAAGGCCCAAACATCTACATAATAGGAGCTATATCTTCTACGAAAGTGGAATTTTGGGGGAGAAAGCGAGGTGTATTTAAAAAGCAAGATTTCTGAAATTGACTTAGAAGATGCTTGAGTCATTTTATTGAAAATGGGAACTTGGCAAGTAATATAGTGGTGGTTTTAGATAACGCTCCAACTCACTGCAGAGTGGAGATTCTTTCAGAAGAAAAAGTAGTTGCGGGGGTAGAATTCTGCCGACTTTCTCCATATTCACTCATGTTGAACCCAATAGAGCACTGCTGGTCTTCTTTCAAGTCAGGAGTTAAAAATTATCTTCAAGGATATCGAGAAACTCTTATAAGTGGGCACCAAAATTAAGGTTTAACACAGACAGAATTTCGTCTTCGTTTTTTAGAAAACTGTGCAGACAATGAAATTATAAAAGTTACACCTCAAACTTGTCTTCATTCATACAATCACGTTCAAACCCACTATCCAATTGCAATGCAAAGAACTGATGTGACTTTAAATGATGACTTTTAAAGTAGATAATGAAATTAATTATAATAGTTTCTTGAAATTTTTATTAAATTTTATCCTAGAGTATTTTTTTAATTTTTAAAAACCCTGAACGTTTCAAAAATAACTCATCAATTTAAATATGTTTTTATGATTTGTATAAATATAAAAAGATTCTATAAAATATTTATATTTTACCTCAATTCAAGAGCAAGATCATTTGAATTAAATAATATATCAATGCAGATCTATCTAAAAGATTTTACATTTTCTGTATCTGGTAGTACACTATCTGAATTTGAAGATCTCTTTACTCAAATTGAATTTACCCTTTCTAAATTTGAAGCTCCCGTTTCTATTTTGAAAGTAAAAAGGTATAAAAAAGTTTGGAATGATCTAGACCTTTTTTCAAGGTGTTCTTTTTTATTCTTCTAGTTTAGAACTAAAATATGGGACAAAATTTTTGAAGGAATTATAATGTATTTGGTTGATAAAATGAGGAAATTCTTGAAGAAAATGTATTATTATGGTTGAAAAGTTTTAATAATTATATAAAAAGCTATTTTGGTTAGATAAAAATGAAAATTTTCTACGTATATTTTAACCAAATGATATTTAGATATTTTATTTCCAACTATTTCAACCAAAAAATTATGTTTTTTCAAAAATTTCCTTCCATATTATTTTGAATCTAAATAAAAAATATTAGTTATTAAACCTGCTAGAGTGAACCCAAGATAATGAAATTGTTAATTATTTTCAGTGTACCGCATTTTGATTCGTTGTTCTCATTTATAGTTTTTTAATTATTAGGATATCCAAGAAAATGTGGCGGTAAAATTTTTCTCCACACCTCGTTTAAAGTGTAACAGATTGAAACCAAAATTGATTATATAAATAGGGATACAATTTATTTATAAATAATACATACAGTTTTATTTTTTTCAAAACTAATTTTAAAGAAAAATTGATTGAATCATTTAGTGCTCAAGATCAGCGTATGATTATTAAATATTTAACTCTACATGGTAAATGTCCTTCTCAAATCCAACTAGAATTAGAGAATACTTTAGTTAATAGTACAATGTCTCTGAGAACAGTTGAGAGATGGCAATCAAATTTAAGAAAGGAGAGATATCAATAGAAGAAGCTCGCGGAAGGCCATCTGAAAAAAGTGATAAAAAAACTAGAAATTATTGAAGCTGTTAAAGGACTTTTATTGGAAAACAAAGCTATAAGTGTGAGGCTAATTAGAGAGCGTTTGGATATCACCAAATCATTAGTGCATCTAATTTTAACTGGTGATCTAAAGTTGAGTAAGCGACATGGTTGCTATATACCAATGGGACTGAACGCAGATCAGAAGGACCACAGGGTTCAAGCTTATATATTTAACCTCTCCAATTATAGTAAGACTAAAGAAAAGCTGAAAAAACTCCAACTTTGATGAAACATGAGTTGGTTTCTACATGGCGCCACAGAAGGATCAACTGATGTCCTGGGTAGAACCTGGTGAAAATGGACCACAAGTGGCAATGAACAAACTTTATGGAGATAAAAAGATGTTGCTTTTAGCAATGGACTACAATAGTATCGCTTTTTATCATCTGTGTAGCGAAAAAGAAACATCAATGCTAAGCGCTTAAAATCGATTTTAAGCGAAAAAATTCCTATATGGTTAAGCACTAAAAGGTTTTCCAAGCCTATATATCGATGGATAATGCGAGACCACATAAGGCTAAACTCGTACAGGACTTTTTAATAGATAAGAAAATCGAGCAATGGTACCAACCACCATATTCTCTTGATATTTCCCTATGCTATTATGATTGTTTTGGATCTCTTAAACGTGAGCTTCGTGTTGTGCAGTTTGAAAGTTGGTCGGTGTTCGAACTTGGCTAGAAATGGCGATTTTAAAGGAAATGAAGCGAGGGCCTATCGTGGTGTTCAAAGACTGCCTGAGCGCTGGAAAAGTTTCATTGTCAATGAGGGAAACTACACTTAATTATAGTAAAATTTTGTCAATTTCTAAAAAGTATTTTTTGAGATATAACAAAAAGTTTTTACCGCCACATTTTCTTGGACACCCTAATAAAAGGAGTTGAAAAATAAGGGATAAAGCCCTGAATTTCAACTCCTTTATTTGATTGCAATTAATAATAGATCTTTTTTCAAATCTAAGCTTCACTCTTTAAAAAAGACGATCTTTTAAATCTCAAATATATTTTTTCTAGATATTTTTAAATAAAAACTCATGTTTATTTAAGTTTTGAATGCAGACGCATGTTTATTTTTGATATCTAATTTGTGGATGCAAATTGATGCCAAAATTGTAAAATTAACAAAAATAATAACAGAAGTTCATCTTAAAGATTTTTATTATTAAATTTAAAAATCATAAATTATTTAGTATTAATTAAAAGGAGCTTAAAATGAAGGGATGTAGCCCTTATTTTTCATCACCTTTTAATTAAGAAATTATAAATACATAAAATTTCTGATTCAGACCATCAAATAAATATGTACCAACAATTAGTTTTATTATTATCTTCAGCTGTAGTATTCAGCGCTACCTTGACAAACAATAAGCAATCTAAAGGTTTGAATAAGAAAGGTAGTAAAGCTCCTAATAAACAAGTTAGAAGACCAAAACAATTAGCTAAAAGATGTTTTGATGATTTTGGTTGTGGAGGCTGTTTTAATGATTTTGGTTGTGGAGGTTGTTTTGATGATTTCGGTATTGTTTCTTCTGAGAATTTCAATACCGCAAGCAGCTGTTGTGTTTCTGAGCACGATTTTAACCAATGTACTAATGCAGCTTGTTTCGAAGATGAATGTTGTGAACATGATTTAGAAGCTGCTTCTAACTGTTGTGAAGAGGAATGCTGTTTCTTTGAATCTTTTTAGATAATAAATTTTATTGTTTTGCTTTACCTTTTTTAAAAGTCATAATTTTTCCAGCTTGATAGCTGAGATCTAAATAAGTACATAGTATAACAATTTGTTTTTGAAAAGTCATTAGAGATTCGTTAGAATAGAGATAACTAAAGGCCACATAAGTCTATATATCTTATTTATAATTAAAATGCATCCTTTTACAAGAATCCTACAAAGATCAAAATAGGTGTAAAGAGGAATGTTCAATTAGTAGAGATAGCAAATTCTACGAACGCCTGAAACTGAGATAATATAAAATAAATAAGTGTATTTTATAATACTTTAAAATATCCCATTTGGATTAAATAGATATCATTGAATACTGATTAAGAAAATTGACTAAATTCCAAAAAAAGAAGCAAACAGAAAGTGAAATGTCTATAATAAATTTACTTATTAATTATAATATTGTTAATATTCGCATCATTTATACTTTGCCCAATTGTTGAAATCCATTACTCATTTACCTAAAAACTGATATAAGAAATCCCGCAGTGATATTCGGGATGAAATTTAAAGATTCTGTAGGATGGAATTCATTTTTAGGTGAATGCTAAATACAGAAAGTCCCTTCTAATCAAACATACATTTCTCTTAAATAGATTCATGGTTTTATACTTAGAGACAAAATCGCCTCAATTTAGTAGATTAATATTCTAATTATTTCATAGTGAACAAATTCGGCTCTATATAAAAAATAAACAAAAGATCGCAATGATCTTAAAAGAGGCTTATTTATCTTTTCTGATTTCTTATTCTGTTGGAATTTAGTTTTCCCATAAAAGTATGATAAATATTTTCAGGTTTTATCGCAATCATAGGTTGAGCAATTATAATTCTTTTTAGTTAAAGTTTCGCTTTTTGCTTATAGAGATTTGATTATCAACTCTCTTGTTACTTAGAGATGCTCTGATGAATCTACAAGAATATAAATTTAGAAGATTTTGTATGGAACTTAGGCTTTGTCTAAAAAGAAACAGGTATAAAGGAAAGAGATTCTATATTGTGTTTGTCTTCTGTAAAAGATTCCATTTTCAAAATGAAGATTTTATAAGCAAAAACCACAATTTAATATAAAAATTAGCAAGTTTCAAAAAAGCAACAATCATTTTCACAGCAATTAGATTGAGCAATCAAGTCATGTTCTTCGATACAATCCGAGAAACAAGCCGCGTTAGTTTGTCTGTTAAAGTCATGTTCTTCGATGCATTCTTGGTTAGCAAATTGGCTGTTGTTGATAGCAGTTTCTCCACAACATGGATCAAAACAATCGCCACATCCCCAGTCACAACAAGGATCACAACCCCAATCACAACAAGGATCACAACCCCAATCACAACAAGGATCACAACAAGGACCACAACCCCAATCACAACAAGGATCACAACCCCAATCACAACAAGGGTCATAACAAGGGTCACAACATCCCCAATCACCACATCTCTTCTCCAATGGGCTAGTAGATTTCTTATATTGGATTGATTGTTTTGTAACTACTGGCAATGAGTTGATTACTAAAGTAAATAATGTGTAAATTATGGTAATTGTGTTCATTTTTGTTTTCTTACTGGTGACTTGAGGCTCTTTTTATGGTTTCTCAATTAAAAGGGGGAAGAATTCAGGGCTAAAGCCCTTAAAATTTTACTCCTTTTAATTAGCGTTTGCTATAAAATTGTACAGGATGTTCTCTGTAGTTTTTTGTTTTAATGATTATATTAAACGTATGCTTTCATCACCAATCACGTGGAAAATTGTTTTCTCTTTATTGCTTATTTGTGACGTAGAAAACAAGCAAATTATTTTTAATTATGTATTAAATATGCGTTACAAAACACTAGTATTTCTTATGTCCACTTAAGATATCAAAGTCGATTTGATACTTTATGGCAGACTTTTCGGTTTCACAAAATGGATAAGAATTAACTATGATATTCAGTACATATAAAAATCTTAATATTAAATGTTCATTAATGGAGGCTAAAAATCTATTCGAATGTTTGTTCTTTCGTTGATTTCATTTAAGTGCTAGCAAAGTTAACTATTTAATAGACTTTTGAACAACTTTTTATATAAATTCATATACGGGATTTACAAGAACTAAAGTGATGATTTTCCACATGAAGCCCAAATGGCTTTATTCGCGAATGAAAAGTATCCAAAAGACAATTTTAATTTTCCCATGATCCTACTATGACACTTACACGCTGTCGCGAGTATTAATTGGAAAATTATTGTAATCAGTCTTTATAACAGCAATTTGTTTATAGAGATCATGCTTCATTTGATTAATTTAACCTAAAAGCTCCATCTCAGAAATATAAAAACATGATCTTTTATAAAATACATTGAAGTTGGATGTCAGAACATCTATTTCAAAAAAAACTAAATATTGTTTTATAAAAAGAGATATTTTAAAAAGATTTATTAATAAGATAATAAATATCATTCTGAATGTAATGAGAAACAAGTTCGATTAACAGTAGCTTTTAATCTAGTATTATTAAGAACCTGAATTCTTAGAATTTGACTTTTTTCGAAGAATAACCTTAACCTCATTGTTTCCATCATTAACTAAAGACATAATGTGATCTATTTTTTTGTTATTTACTACCAAGATATACAAGCTCATGTACTCTCAGTCTATCTTTATGCTTAGCTAACATCTTTCAGTCTATGACTGATCAGATAATAAAGAACTACCTTCGTTTGTTGCTCTTCAATAACGTTTAAAAGATTCTTAGGGGAATATTTTTAGGTCTTATTAAATCTGCACTTTTAGAAATAAAAGAATTCTGGATGGATCCTTNGATTCTTAGGGGAATATTTTTAGGTCTTATTAAATCTGCACTTTTAGAAATAAAAGAATTCTGGATGGATCCTTTAACTTGTGGATGAGAATAATCTGAAGCTTCATTTTCATCATCAGAGCTTGAATCCCAAATGGAGATATCAACGTTAGTAGGTTTGATTGAATCTCTTCTAAGTCAGAAAGTCGACACTTTGTTTTCTAGGCTGATTTGGTCTAATTGCTTCCTTGATCATATGCTTCTCTGGAGTTTATTTGAACAAAGCGACATTCTCATCAGTAGAGCTAATAGAATGCATCAAATCTTCCAAAGTTTCTATTAGGAGGAGTTCTACTAAAGAAGGTTCCTAATTTTATTCATTAAAGATTTTCTGTATAACAGAAGGCGTAGAGCCAAAGTTATTTTGGGTCAAATTGTTGGCCAGACAGCTTGACTTACTTCTGAGCTGAGATAAACGGAGAATCGACTTTAGTTTTAACCGAATTGCTGGCCAGGCAATCCGATTTTATCTTAAAGCGATCTTTCTTGATGTTTTAAAACTGAAGAATCAGAGGAGTCTTTCTATCTTTGTTAATCACTTTACCAGTTCCATCTTTGTGGTCTAAATATTGTCCAAACTTCTGATGAACGCATCAAAAACAATAATAAAGAAAAGAAGAGAATAAAGGAAATTGTCAAAGTATTAGAATTGCAGATAAAACTAAAGAAATCAAATAAATATTTAGATATAACAATACAATCCGACGAAGGGTAATTAATCAGTTGCATCAAGTCCATTAGTTTATACTGAACCATTTCGACAATAATAAAATTGATAGCTATTAAAAAATAAAATAAAGAAGTTATTTTAACTTGGAAAAGTACCTCTATTTATGCTAATTTGGGCTTCCTTTTTTAGAAATCGGAGCTATTGTCACTAGAAAAGAGTCAAACGGGCTTTTGACCAATCAAATTGTGTTTTATTTTTAGACCGTGATTAAAGGAGACTTTGCAATTAGTGACTATAATATGGCTCATCATTTTCGTTCAGAGTAGTCCCTTTTTTCTTAATTCAACCAAATTAAATTACTTAGATCTAATAAGAGTCTCTTGTTCAACCAATTATTTAATAAATGGACTACTCTGAACGAAAATAGAGTCATATAAAGCTTATTTGTTTTACAAAAAACTGTATTCTTACCGAATAATTACTTTGATATTATTTTAAAAAGTAACATCTCCTTTGTCTCCAGATCATAGTATCAACAATNCTTACCGAATAATTACTTTGATATTATTTTAAAAAGTAACATCTCCTTTGTCTCCAGATCATAGTATCAACAAATCCATCAAGGTACGGCTATTTTGTATAAATATTTGTTAAAAGTAATGAACTATTAGAAGTTAGTGAACGTTTATTTACTAAACAGTTCACAGGAACTAATCAATACTTAAACATTGCTTTAAGTTAACTCAAGGTTATAAATAACCAGTTCTAATTTTTATTAAACAACAATTTAGACTATCTTCTTTTACACTACACTGCCCGTCAAAAGTGATTCAGTGTTTGGGAAATTCGAACTTAAATGGTAATCCATGAATGAGTAAGACTTCAAGTAAGCTAATACTCATATGGTAGATAGATACAGCCTTTGTCTATAACATTAAAAATATTATAGATATGTTTTAAATATTGATAGAGTTATGATTGCTCAAAGTTGAAAGTAGGTGATTCAGTATTTTGACGAATTTTTTAAATTTACAAAATTTGCATTCTAGAACATTCTAAAATAACGCAAAATTGTTCATTTTTATTTCAAATCCTTAGCAGAAGGCATTAAGGCTTATTTGGTATGACATGAAGAAAATTGAAACAAGAATTAACGAACTTGCTTTAAATGGAAAATCTTCAAAAAAATAGCCGAAATTGTTGGAGTTTCACAAGCAACAGTGTCCAGAGTAATAAATAGAGTTGAAAAAAATACTCCAGAGCCTATAATAGGTCGTCCTCGGGTCTTAGATAAGTATGATGAAAAATATAGTGGAAGATTAGCGACAAATGGTAAATGCTCCACCTCTACAGAAATACAGCGAGAACTCAAGACCTATGCAGGAATATCCATCCCTTCGAGTACTATACTGCGCATATTAAAACGTAGCAACATCATATCTAGATACAAAAAGAAATCCCCACAATTAAAAAAATCTCATCGTCAAGCAAGATCAGAATTTGAAAAAACACACAGAAATTGGGAAAATGAGAACTGGGATATGGTTATATGGTCAGATGAGACTAAAGTAAATCTAGAGGGATCTGATGGACGTGATAGAACTTTCAGAAAAATCGGGGAACTACTCAGAGATCACAATAATACTCAAACAAAAAAACTCGGTGGTGGATCCATTATGGTTTGGGAATGTATGTTTCATCAGGTGTTTGATGTCTTTGTAGAATTGATGGCAGTGTTAATGCTGAGATATATTAGAGTATTCTGGATGACGAGTTGATGTATACAATTGACTTGTATGGCTTGGACAAATATAAAATTGTCTTTCAAAATGACAATGCGTCCTTTCATAACGATTCATGTATAAAAAATGGTTCAAAAGAAACAAAATAAAGGTAATGAGATGGCCTGCACGATCTCCTGAGCTTAACTCAATTGAGCATCTATGGGATCATATAAAAAGAGAGTTAAAAATTCGACCACCATGTAAAGACAAAGATGAACTCTTGGAGAGAAACAAGATATATGGAACAATATTTCAGCTGAAGTATGTCTTAAGCTTGTTAGTTCAATGCCTAAAAGTCTCGAACAGATCAGAAAAACTAAGGTGCGGGCATACAATCTATTGATTTTTCATTTTTTTAAAAATTCGTCAAAACACTGAATTACCTACTTTCAACTTTGAGCAATCATATCTCTATCAATATTTAAAATTATCTATAATATTTTGAATGTTATAGACAAAGGCTGTATCTATCTACCATATGAGTATTGGATTACTTGAAGTCTTACTCATTCATGAATTACCATTTAAGTTCGAATTTCCCAAACACTGAATCACTTTTGACGGGCAGTGTATTATAACAGGTTATGAGTCCCGAGGACCAAATTAAATTTATCGAAAAAGTCAATGGAAAAAACTTTGCCTTATGGTGGCTAAAAATAAGCTGATCCTAGAAGAACTGGATCTATTTGCAGTTGTGGAAACCGAACAAACTGCCACTGAAATTATCAACAGCGAAATTATGAAGAAAGTTAAAAAAGCAAGAACCCTTTTATGCTTATCACTCTCAGACGATCAAAGTCTAAATATAGACACAGAATTCAGCCCTAACAACATTTGGACCAAATTGCAGCAAATGTACCAAGTCCAAACTACCGCTAATAAGCTATTTTAAAGAAAGAATTTTTTGTTGATAAAAATGAATAGCGGAGATGATATGACAACTCACATCAATAAAGTTAAACGAGTAGCGGATAATCTTAAAGCCGTAGGTGGAGAGCTGAAAGATGTTGATATAATTATGACGCTTTTATCCTCACTTCCAGAGGAATTCAACAATTTGGTTACAGAATTAGAGAACTTGAAGGAGGAGGAACTTACGCTTAGTTTAGTAATTTCTAGACTACTACACGAGGAGAAAAAACGCAAAGAGACTTATGGCGATCAAAATCAATTGATGTTTACAATTAATAAGAACATTTATTCCAATGTCAAAAATAACAAACCAAGAAATCAATATAGAAATAAATTCAACAATTACATCAACAGAACTCCAAGCAATTAAAATAACAATAATTCAAATTATAATAACAACCAAAATTACTAAAGTAGAAATGACTATCAAAACACCCAATTTAGGAATAATCAATAACCACACCAAAACAGGAATCATCAAGTAAATTATCAAAACCGAAATAATCAACAAAACCAAAACAATTTTAACCACTTACAGTGTACGTTATGCAAACGTACTGGACACACACAAAAATATTGCAACGCAAACAGAGCCAATTTTACTAACAAAGAATATCTTCTAAATATTACTGAAGAAGAACAATTTATTAACAACGAATGTTATTTGGATAGTGGAGCCAGTCAACATTTTATATGAAATCCAAGCAAAATAACTAATTATGAACCTTATACTAATCAGCTAAAATTTATTTAGGGAATAATGAATCGCTATTTTCCCATGGTGAAGGGGACTTAAAATTGGAATTGGAAAATGGAGAAATAACTTTACATGATGTTATTTACGTTCCAAAACTAAAAAATAATCTAATTAGTGTAGCAAGGCTTATCGATAAAGGTTTTAAAGTGGAGTTTGGAAAACAACTTTGCAAAATAACAGATAAAATGGGATCAAAGTTAGCGTAACTAGACAAGGCAGCCTTTATACTTTATATAAAAAATGCATGTTAACTAAAGAATTTAACGAACTGGAACTTTGGCATTACAAACTTGGACACTTAAATTTTGAAAAAACTAAGAAAATAATGAATCAAAAATTAAATCTAAATGTAAAATCGGTTGATGTAAAATGCGAAAGCCGCATTTATGGAAAACAAAAAAGAAGAAAGTTTATAAAAACACCTGGTATCAAATCTAACCAAATTCTTGACTTAATACGCGTTGATATTGTTGGTCCTATGCAAACCCCTACGTTTAATGGCTCAAGATATATTTTAATGATTTTTGACGACTACAGTCGTATGGTTTTCGCTTATTTAATGAAGAATAAATCAGAAAGTGTGCAAAATATTATAAAATTTACTAAATTGGCAGAAAATCAAACAGAATATAAACTTAAACGGATTCGCAGTGATGGAGAATTGTAATTTACTGGAAACTCATTTGTTGATAATGGAATAATTTATAAGTCACACCACCTTATTCCCCACAATCAAACGGAGTTGTAGAAAGAGCAAATAAGTATATTATTGAAGCTGTAAGGAGTATGATATTCAGTTCTAATGTAAATATGGTTTGTTGGGGAGAAGCACTAGCTTGCGCAATATTATTAAGAAATATCTCGTTTAATTCAATTACTGAGAAAATACCATATGAAATTTGGAATCAAAAAGAATATAACTATAAACTTTTAAGACCTTTTGGATGCATTCCTTATGCGCACACCCCTGACCAAAAAATATCCAAATTTGAATCTAAATCAATTAAAACAATAATATTAGGATTTAAAGGCAATGCCTATAGACTTTATGACTTTGCAAATGGTAGAATAATTATATCAAGGGACGTTTAATCTCTTGAAGACAAATTCTTTGATGAAACATGCTTATTTGAAAATGATGATTATGTAAGTATGAACGGAGTGCTAAATGATGATTTTACAATTGTTAGTAGTATGAAAAATGGAAATTCACAAAATTCAAAGGCAATGAAAATAATCAAACTAAACAAGCTGTAGTAAACGCAAATGATAAGATTGACCAAAATTTGAACAATGTTACAAAAAATCAAACTTTTGGAAATGTGACTGCTAATTCAAATATGCTTAGAGGAATCGATCCAAATACTATTTTGTTGGCATATGAACCTAAAAATTTTCGATGAAGCTGTAAACAGTGATGAAGCTTCTAATTGGGCTGCTGCGATGGATAATGAATATGATCTCTTATTAAAAATGGAACTTGGGAGTTGGTAGATCCTCCTAAAAATGCAAATATTATCGGTTCAAAATGGGTTTACAAGAAAAAATACGACTCAAATGGAAATTTAACGCTTTATAAAGCTCGACTTGTAGCACAAGGCTACAATCAACAATACAATGTGGACTTTTTTGAAACATATTCTCCTGTAATACGGTTAACAAGTTTACGAATTTTATTGGCAATCACAAGCTCTAATAACCACATCTTTGAACAATTAGATGTTCGGAATGCGTTTTTACACGGTGATTTAAGCGAAACAATTTATATGCACCAACCTCAAGGATATGAAGTTGGCAACAAAGTTTGTTTTTTAAAACGCTCACTATATGGACTTAAGCAAGCACCACTTGAGTGGTATTTAAAATTGGAAAAATGCTTGCTGCAAATGGACTTTACCAAATCAAATTATGAAAGTTTAATCTTTAATTTAAGAGATTTAAATGATGTGCTATTGTTATGTGTGTATGTGGATGATATCCTGCTATCATCAAATTCTCAAAAAATGGTTACAGAAGTTATTGAATATTTAAAAGGGCAATTTCAAATCAAGCACTTGGGTAAAGCCAAATATATTTTAGGCTTACAAATTGAATATTTGGATCATGGTATCGCTTTATCCCAAGAAAGATACATTGACTTAATGCTTGAAAAATACAACATGGCAGATTCGAAACCACTTAGTTTGCCATTGGATCAGGGTGAAGTAAACAGTGTTAACAATGAAATCATCAATCAGGAAAATAATCCAAATAATTTTCATCAAAATTTGGTCGGCTCACTTATGTATTTGATGCTATGCACAAGACCAGACTTGGCACGTTAAGCTTCCTTTCGCGTTATTTATCAAAAAATGATCCAAGATTAATTCAAATTGCTAAAAAGGTTCTCAGATACTTATTATACAGCAAGAAATGGTACTTATTTTTCAAATATGATAATTCGAAAAATTTTATTGGTCATTCAGATGCACATTTTGCTGGTGACAAAACTGATAGAAAATCGACCAGCGGTTATGTTTTCACATACAATAACACTGCTATAAGCTGAAAATCAAAGAAACAACCAGTCACATCACTTTCAACTACCGAATCAGAACTTATAGCTGCAAATGAATGTGTTAAAGAATCAATCTGGATCAAGAATATTTTAAGCGAATTAGGTTATTTAGATGGTTCAAAACAGGTAGAGATCAAAGTTGATAACAAAAGAACGATAATGTTATCGAAAAATCCAATTTTACATGAAAGAACAAAACATTCAAATCAAATGTTTCTTTATTCGCGAAAAAATTTACAACAAAATGGTTAATGTTGAACATGTTGAAAGCTCAAAAAACTTGTCGGATATGTTTACCAAAGTGATTCCAAAAATGAAGTTTTTGTAAAAATTGGCAATCCTTACCTTTGCTGTTATGGTCTTGGTACCAGCAGATCCCGCAAGGAGGCCGACAAACAAGCATTGGTTACTAAGCCACTTAATGAAGCGATCATTAATTGCGCTTATCACTGTTTGTCTATTTAAGACAATACATTATTTTTATTAAATACACTAAAAAGGTTATTTATTGTTTGTAACATCTTACTACACCGCAATGAACAAACAAACGACTTTCCGACCTCAACAGTTTTATGAAATTATACAAAGTATTGGGATTAATATTATTAGAAATAGTTCATTAGGAGGAAGTGTTAAAAGTAATGAACTATTAGAAGTTAGTGAATATTTATTTACTAAACAGTTTACCGGAATTAATCAATACTTAAACATTGCTTTAAGTTAAATCAAGGTTATAAATAACAAGTTTTTTATTTTTATTAAACAACAATTTAGACTATCCTATTTTACACTATTATAACAATATTGGCTATTTATTGATCCGTAGAATAATATTATTCTCATTTAAAAGTATGCTACACACCTAGCTTTTTTGTATTCTTCGCACTCAGGCTTTGTTGTTAAAGCTTTCAATCGAATAATTAAATAGTTTTGTTCAGTGGCATTATATCACCATTCAGGTATATTTTTTTACTTTATATCGATATTCTTGTAAAAGCTCTCCATCAAAAGGATACGAGCAAAAAAACAACGGTATAAACGCTTTTCTCATTCGTTTAAATCAAGTCTAGAATAGCTGTTTTATATTGATTTTTCTGATAAAAACTTTCTGGTGGTTTAATAAAAATCTAGTACATCCAAAGATCTATGCTTAGAATATTTATAAATTCAATAGAACTTTATCCTCCAAATAAGGAGGATTTAATAACATCTAATTGTTATAGGATTAGAAACCCCATAGAATGTACATTTTTCTAATTTTTTCGAAATTACCAAGATGATCACGAATATTCTTTTTATAAGGAACATTAAAGAAAAATTCTTGACAAAATGGGAAACAAAAGCAGTAAAAATACAACTGGAAAGAAAACAGCGCATAAAGTAACATCCCTGCTTAATTAATTCTTATAGGGGTTTAAAAAAGCGACATTTAGTAAAAATAGAGACTTAATATCTATATTGAACAAACTTCAAGATGGTAATGCCGATGAGACTTTTTTTAAACTTGTTGAATTGAAAGAGAAGTCTAACATTGATTTGAATAAGGAACTTGATAAAGCGCTGAGATTAGGATTATTAACTAAAGTATTGGAATTAAGTCAAAATGATAATGATACAATTCAAGTATCTTTCATCTTTGATTAATTTGTAGATTATAGCGTTTTACTTGTTGAAACTTCTCAGTGAAAATCGAACTTTCAAAAATCAATTAAATGAATCCAAAATAATGGCAATATTGATCAAATCTATCCTTTTAGATTCTGAGAAACTATTTCCAATAGAAAGTTTATTAAACATTATATCAAATCCGAAATCGAAAGATATATTCATCAAATTTGGTGGCCTGATTGTATTATTGGAACTGTTTAATAGGGTTAAAGTTCAGAATCCCATCATCGATTGCTTGGTTACTAATTTGGAAACTTTGATTGATGAGGAACAAGAATATTTTGACCTCACTTATCTGATTACCAAAACAGAAATCACTAATTATTATGATGGATTTCAAGCATTAAGGGAGGTAGATGGATTAGGTCTGTTATGTTTAAGTTTAGAATTGATTTTGCAGATTTGTCAATCTTCTAACTCCACTTGGTTATTCTTTATTGCAGCTCAAATACCAACCTTAGTAACTATATTAGGCTTAGATTCTATCGAGCTGAATGACCTAATAATGAGGATATTGTCCAGCATTACAGATAGTCAACCACAAACGATCTCAAGATTAGAAACTTGCGGCTTTTATGATAAATTATCAACTCTGAATACGAATGAAGATAAAAAAGTTGTTAATGTTCTTAATAATGCGTTTCTTCAAGATCTGAAGCTGGAATACTCACAATTTCTACCAACTTTATATTCCAATTTTGATCTCACTACGTTGTCCCTAATTCAACACATCATCACAAACAAAAAAGAAGATATCGAATTGATATTAGAATATCCAAATTATATCGATCTATTAGTTGAGAATGAAAAAGTTGATATCATAAATCATTTGATTGTAGAATTGATTGAATCTAAATTACAAGCCTTTGTTACAGATAAAATCGTCACTATGCTAGTTAAAAGTGCTATGGATGGTTCTACCTTTTCTTTAAATTCGTTGAAAAGGTTATTCGTTAAATGTATTGTATTCCAAGAGCATTTAGCATTGATACAAGATGAAGAATTGATGTTAAAGATCAAAATATGAAAATAAATTATTTTATCGTTTATAAATTCTTATTTTTTAAGCTTGGTGATCTCTTTTTAACTCTCATAATATTTATGCAATCATTTCTGTCTATGATTTGTAGCCAAAACTTGTAATTTTAAACTATAAGTACCTAGTATAAAGAAAATCAATTAAACATATTATAAATAAACCATAGAGAAAGGATAATAATTTAAAGCCCGTCTTTAAAAAAATAATTACGATAAAATGTATAAAATGGTTAATTCAAATAATAAAGCAACCTAGACAATATATGGGACGAATATTGAGGAATATAAACTATGCTAGTATAAATAATAAAGATCAGAAGAATCAAGAACAAACTATCTAGAAATCAAAATTAGACGAGGGGAAGTGATTGAAGGGGAATTTACTGATGATGGTTTTCTCCCATGGTTCCAACATGTATATTGCAGTGGTTAGTTCGTATTGATAATATCGTAGTTTTATTTGTTCTCTTACTTGACTGATCATTTTCTAGAGAAGAAAATTTTATGTCAAAAACTCATGAAGGGAAAAACTATAAGTTCGATTGATTTTTACAAATTCAATGAAAGTAAACTATCGATTAATTTTCGAATAGACAACGATCAATCCCTACATATGGCACTTTATTTTCGTTCAGAGTAGTCCTCATTTTACTTATTAAATAATTGGTTGATTAATAATCATTAAAAATTTGGTTGAATTAAGAAGAGAATCAAAAAGGGACTACTCTGAACGAAAATAAAGTGCCATATGATGTACCTATTTGGAAATTTTTTTTGAAGGAATTATAATGTATTTGGTTGATAAAATGAGTAAATTCTTGAAGAAAATATATCATTATGATTGAAAAGTTTTAATAATTATATAAAAAGCTATTTTGGTTGATAAAAATGAAAATTTTCTATATATATTTCAACCAAATGATATTTAAATATTTTATTTCCAACTATTGCAACCAAAAAATCATGTTTTCAAAAATTTCCTTCCATTTTCAAAACTAAAAGGGAGGTTATTGGAATCAGGGGATCTATTTACAAATAAGGTTTAATACAAAAATAATGAAGTTATGAAAATGCCAATCTAAAATTTGGCCTAAACTAATTACGCCTAAACCCAGAATAAAAAATAAAGAATACACAATTTTAATTTTAGAAAATGATAGATCAAGCCAAGTACAAAGTATTGCAAGTCTAAAACATTGTTATTTGGATGTTTTACAAAGTGAAGATAAAGAATGATGGAAATGCCCAAGTTTGTTGTTATTAAATGAATCATCAATCCTATCAATTAGATTTCCATCCACTATTTTAGTAATATTATATCGTTGAAAAGCAACGTTGTATGCGTAGTTTCAATCTGAAACATAAAAATAAACAAAGAGAATAGCGGATGAAGCTTCGAGAAGAGAACAGTGTTGTAAAAAAAGAGTCAAACAATAATAGAGGTAAGCAATCATTTCTTTATGTACTTTATTAAATTAGTGGTCAATATCTATTTTTATAGTTTTATTGTGGATCAAACCCGTTTTATTAGCCACAAAACTCCTTAAAAAGCCATCTAAAGCAAGAAATTCTAAAAATAAAGTCAACTATTAATAGAAATGGGACGCAAGAAAATACAAATAAAACCGATAACTGACGAAAGAAACAAACAAGTATTCTAGCCTCGCTCTAATAGTTTTTGTAGGTTACTTTTCTGAAGAGAAAGCAAGGATTATTCAAAAAAGCTTATGAATTAGGCGTCTTGTGTGATTGCGATATTGCCTTGCTAGTTATGCCTAAAGGCAATCAAAGGATGCACCAATACTCATCTATAGAAATGAGCGACTTTCTCGCCAATTACTCAAAATATAAAGGCGAGATAGAAAGCAAGAATCAGGCTTTTTTCGAGGAAAATGGGTCCGAAGATGAAAGGACTTTCTCGCCCAATGTAAGTCGCAAAACTTATACCCAATCACCTAACACCCAAAGTGTAGATAATCGATGGGAAGAGATGAATAAAAATGGCATCTTTTCATCTCCTGTTTCTAGAGATAATAACGGCCAATTTATTCAAATATCTCCAATTATACAAAGGAACCTATCGCCTGTGATGCAACAAAATCAATCTCCTATGAATCAAAGGATTCCTTCTCCTATCAATCAAATGCAGCAATCTTATATGAGCCAATTGCAACAAGCTCAGGTCATTCAAAGACAACCTTCTCATATAAATCAAGCCCCCCAAAATGGTATGAACGCATCTCCGAATTTCAATACTATGTATCCAGGTATCTAAGCCCTATAATTCTTTTAAATAGATCAAGATCAAATTAATAATCGTAGAACACCACCTTTTGAATCATACGAACAATTATGTTATGATAAACAGAAAGCGGACTCTCAAAAAAGGGGTTCTGAAGAATTAATTGGTAATACTATGAAGAAGAGTTGTTCAGAAATGAATAGTCATACTTTACGCTTCAAATCTAATCAAATACAGAAAACAGAGTCTGAAGGTTATGGAAAAGAAAAAAGTAAGAATCGACCGATGCCTTTAAATATTAAAACGGATGTTGAGCCAAAACTCGACACTTTAATAACGTTATCCAGTTTAACGATGAAACAAGTACCTTCAATCTTTTTTAATCTCTTTTCTTTAGGATCCTAATAATAAACTTGTTCCTCTTAGTGCTAATAGGACTAATTCCAAGTCAGGTTTTGCGCCTAATCTACCTTCTCCTAGTACATTTTGTAGCGAATTTGTAAAGACGGAATTACCATCTCCTTTTTCATTTCAAACACCCGTTGGTACTCATTTCCCTTTATTTCATGGTGAGAAAGATAAGAAACCCATTAATTAATGATATTTATTTTATTATTATTAAACCTATATATTTTGAAACTCTTTATTAAATTTTTTGATTAAAAGAAACGAAAACAATGAAAGAGAAGAATATAGAGAAAATGAAAGAAATCATCAATAACTACTTAGAAAATATGAAAAATGGTACTAAATTAAGTCTTAAGGAATATGAAAAGCTAAATAATACCAAAAAGTACATCCTCAATCCGATCAATTATATAGAGTTGAAGATTATGCTTCATATTCTTTAGAATTTGATTTGAGATATAAAGAAGTATTTAAAAATATAGAACAATATTTCGGAACGATGATAATACATTATGATACTGATTTAGTTGCAGATCCTGATGATTTAACTAATTGTTTAGAAATGGAAATATCGAGCTTGAAAAACAAGATAAAAGTATTAGAAGCTACAAGAGATTATTACAAGAAATAAATTTAACCAAATATTACACATTCTAAACAGAACATCTGCTATATATCTCAATGTTAATCTTTTAAAAAAAATTCTTCAAACTATGATGTATTCGTATAGCCAACATCTTAATATTCAGACTCGATATAAAATGTTGAGTCAAGATGGGAAAGGTTATTTAAGAAGAGATATAAGACAGGTAAATATAAAGGAAAAGAATTTGAACAAGTCCTTTTGATCTTACATTACAATTATACCAATTTAAGATCTAGTTTTGTAGGAATAAACAAATTAGATAAAATATTATTCATTCAGAATCAATTCCTAGCTCAAAAAACAACTTTGTTTTGATTTTAGAAATCAGATCAAAATGAGTAGGTGAAGAGTAAGAACTCAAACTTCATTAATAACCTTATAGATCAGCTGATGAGATACTTTTATTATAATCGTACCCAAAGAACACTTTCCCCAACTGAATACATACTTACAGTCTAATCCAATCAATACATTTGAAAACTATACAACCGAACTAAATATGGGAGTTTATTTTTGTTTAGAACAGTTTTTAAAACCGGAAGTTAAATTTATAACCCCGTTTAAGATGAAAATAATGCAATGCAAAATTCATTTAAAACTGATATTTTGATGATTAATCTCCTGTTTAAGGTCACTAAACAAAGCATTACCTATTTTTGGATCAAATTACGGCTGTAATTGAATTAAAAATTGAAAATAACTTAATAATTCATTTTAATTATCATAAACTCAATACTAAAAAACGAAAGCAGATAAAATGAAAACATACTAAAATCAAATTTGTTCGATTGAATTTTTAGATTTAAATACTATTCCTGTTTTTTGTTACAGAATTTCGACTTTTCGCCACAATTTAATTAATCTAAGTTATTGATAAACCCAAAGTCGATAAATTTCATTTAGGGCTATTTTTTGATCAACTTTTTCAAAATTATTGAAAAATTAACATAAGAAATTTAAAAGTAAATAAAAGAATCACTTTAATTTGTATAAAAGATTTATAAAATTCATGTTTTAACTAATAGCTTTAACGAGTAATTAAGGCATAATACCCCTGGGAGAAATCCAATATTCTCAAAAAATTTCAACCAAAAGTCTCAACTCGGCTTCATAAATTCCTCTGAAACGTACTCTCCTGAGATATCTTTTCAGAGGAAATGGTTCCCAACGCCACTTTTTTCTTGGTCAATCTTCAAACGACGCGTCCACTAGCGGGTTTATGAATTCTCCAATTTTCCAAGTTTTTTCAACCAATTTCTCCGACTTTGATCGGAAACTAAAGCTTTGAAGTTTCCATACCCCACCTAACAGTTTTTTTTGATTAGATCACGGAGAGCGGTACCAACCGAGGTCGACAAGGTAATCACATTACGGGGAGAAGTATAGCAGTCCCCAGTCAACGCTATACTCCTTGGATTACCCATCTTCCCACATTTAGGTTTTGAGCACCACCCTTTTACCCATGATCTTTAATTGAGAGGAGGAAACCGCCCAACCATTATCTGGTTTCAGTTTAGGGGCGTATTTGTTTTCCCTCCTCTCTGGAGCGGACTACTTTATGCCCCAGCCTACGATGATTTGACCTCTGGAATGTAGATACCGAATTTCCATAAATGGTACTTGAGTCGGCGTAGAGAGACATGTATTGCTTAGCATCCTTTATGCGGAGCCTTTGTACAAAGTCCTCTCTACCAGGGTCCTCGTAGATCTCAAAGTAGGCATCGGTGTCGGCCTCTAAGAAAAACTCTCAGAAATAGTAAGTCACAAGGTATATTGAATCCACATGATTCTTTCTTTCGAATTCGTCGAAGACTTTCTGCAGAAGTCCGAAGTGCCCGTCTATATCTGACTTTCCGTGATATTCTGCAAAGAAATTCTGGGAGGTGAAGTAATTCTTAGTAGGTAGCTCCAAGAGTATATACCTCCTTAATTCCTCGGATCTAAAATGGCCTGCATTATCTGACAAGAAATGTATTTTAGAGAAACTTCTCAGCTTTGCCTCCTCCAGTTTCCTGAGGCAGCTCTTGACATAGTGGGAATCATGACTAATAACTTTTGAGAGGTAGTTATAGTAGCTCCTCTTTATTTCTCCCGCCACTTTATAAATGACAAGAAGCAGAGACAAGTTATAGAAGATTTGTTGTAGTATGCTTGGGATCTTTCCACAGGTCCCCCACCGATCTTGAAGTTCTGTTTGAAATCCATGACTACCACGCACTCATCATGCTCCAAATTCTCTAGTCTTTGTCTAAAGTAGCCTTTTTGATCTTTATTTAACTCAGAATGGGGTTTGTAGAACTTTACTCGTTTGTTCTGAGAACTTTTACCTAGCCTCCTTTCAAATTTCTTACCCTTTACACAGCTATCACACATATCCGTTTTCTTTTTCAAATATTTGAAGTATTTTGGGCATAAAGTGTAATATGTAGACAAGCTTAGGTTAATTTCTGGGTTTTCGGACATTATTTTCTTATAAATATATAGTTTAGGTTGTTGGAGATTTTATACAGGCTGATTTCTATGTAGTTTGCATGTTATCTCAGAACATCTGGTCAAATATTCATTAATTAACTCTTTCATATCTTCACCTTTTTGTTTTTTAGATTCTGGTTGATAAATTTCCCTATTTTCTATTTCATCATCTCTTTTCGTTTTTGCAGACTTGTACATAGTGTTTGAGAAAGTAAAACGACTTTTTCTCAGATCCTTTTTCGATACTTCGCCTGCAACTATCGATAAAACTGCATACCTTTCGTTTTTTGGTGTTTTGTTGAATAATTTTAATATATTAATAACTAATTTTTGGAGTATTGTTGGTGATTCTTCAGTATTAATGTTTTAGTTATCATACAGTAAATATCTTGCGTTCATTTTAGTAACTGTAATCTAATAAACGCTAATTAAAGCAAAAAATGTTTGTTTAATTTATTTTACCAACAAACTGGTTGAAAATTTATTTAGGGCCTGTTTTAATTCCCGAACAAGTGTCTCTTCCAAAAATAAATTCCCATATAGACAAATCGGATCAAGTTAGGATATATAAATTCAATAGATTATTCCCGTTGACTTATTCAATGTACTTTTAATCTGTTTCTCCTTCAATAATCCCTTTTTTTCATTAATGCTAAACTTCAAATATAACCCCTAAATATTAGTTTAAACTATTCAAATGGTATCCAGAAGTTGTTCATTATGAACTTAGAGGTAAATATATCTTGGTAGGCACGAAAATTGATTTATAAAATGATCAGCTTTTTAAGAACAGGTAAAATGATTTCGTTTTTGAAAAACTAGAAATTATTAGGGCGTTCCGAGCAAAGAGACACTCGAAAAAAATTAAACAAAAAATTTACTATAAAGATATAAAGTTGAAAATTAGCATGTTTATAGATACGAACCTTCTGCATCTATTAGATTTATCCATCTTTCGGGTAACTTCTGAATACCATTCATAAAACCTTTAGCATTAAGCTCCTGAATTGCACTTTCTAGCTGAATTTCTAGTTCATGCCAATCATCATAAATGTTTTCCTTTAACTTTCTCTTTAATTGCCCAAAACAATTGAAATCAGGTGTGCTAATATCAGTGCTATAGGGAGGATGATCCCAAACCCGAATATTTTCATCAATAAAATACTGCTTTATAAGATTTGATTTATGTGGCCTAGCATTATCATGTAATATTATAGGCACCTTGAATTTCTTATCAGATAACCATTTCTCTAATAATTCGATTACGAAGATTTTATAGACATCTGAAGTTACAGTCTCTTTAGGAGCACAGAGCTTCCAATAAGCAACACCTTGAAAATCCATTGCTAATATTAGCATTCTCTTTCTTTCATATTTAGATTGAAGTACAAATTCAGGTGGGTCTTCATTCTTATTTCTCCAAGATCGAATCTGGTCACGTTGGGGTTGCATGTATAAAGATACCCAAGTTTCATCTATTTCCAAAGTTCGATTAATTAAGTTATTTTGTCTCGATAAAAGATACATATTGTTTTTACATGCTAACACTTTATGTTCTCTTTGTTCATCCGTGAGAAAATGAGGTACCCATTTACTTAATAATTTTTTCATTTATAAATCTTCTGTTAAATATCAAAATACTGTTGTTTTAATACAATTCACCCACATGGAAAGTTCGAGGCAAGACCAGTTCTAGTTTGGGCCAACAATTCTTTAAATTTATCTATTACATTTTCATTTTTCGAGACATCACTTGTATCGCCTCCTCAGCTATCTTCGACCACATTGTAGCCATTCTTAATCTTAGTAACTAAATGTTTGACTTTATTTAGTTTATAGGCACTATTTTCAACTGATTCAACTAATTTTTTATGAATTATCTCAGAACTGTTTCCCAGGATTACGCCAAATTTGATGAAAATCCGCTGTTCTTTATCTGAAATTGAATCTTTTAATTTTTGCAAGCTATTCATGATAATATTCAAAATATAATTATTTATAAATAAAGCTTGTAGTATATATAAATTAATTTAAAAGTCTTGATATTATTAAAGGAATGATTAAACAAAATTCGAGTTTCTTTTTGTGCGGAACGCCCTAATATGGGACAAAATTTTTAAAGCCTCGGTTATAATTCTAGAATATTAGTGCATCATATTGAAAATAGGTTGAGAAAGCAACCAAAATGGAAAGAATTATAGCTAACAGATATTTTATGGATAGTAAATACATGAATTTATTTTCATTCTTACTATTTTATGCATTCAATAAACTAAAATTTCTCGACCAATTAGAATTGAATTGTGTTTCAAAAATATTGTCCCATATGTTAAAATATATGGAACGTTCTGCGAAATCTAGAAAAGATTTATAATATTTGTTTGAAGAAATTGTTAGTTATACTTTTAATAAATAGAAATCTTTGAAATAAAAATGTTTTGTGATTAAATTTACTGATTCTTGATCTTTAGCAAAAAGGTTCTGTTATAGAATTTTTTTTCAAAATAATTATCAAATATAAACCAATGAAAATATTATGACATTCTCATTCCTATATTTAAATCTCTAAAGCTTTTATCAATTTTTTAAAGCCCTTGATTTTAATTTACGAAAAAAGGTATGAATATTTTCTAATAAATTAATCAAATGAATTTAAAAATATCCCTTAATCAAATCCTAAAAACGGCTTTATTCTATACTTGAATCTATTTTCTGGCCACCAATCTTTCATTCATATGATTGATGAAGTTTGTACACAAATATCTTTGCATATAATTGAAAATTAAAGATATTCTTTGGATTTCAAAAGGGTTTTCTGTATTCAGGTGTCCGAGTTTTGGGTTATTCACGATCTGAAATAGTAAAAACTCCGACAGATTATGTAAAATACAAATCATGTAAAAATATTTGGTGATCATGTCTATTTTTGACCTATAAATCTGGCAGTAAATGCTACAAAAAAGAAGTTGCAACATAAATGATCATATAAAGTTGTTATTTCACAAGTGTAATTATACAAATCTCACAATGTTTCTGATTTACCAAGCTTTATGGCTTTTAGAAGCCTAAAGCATCAATTACAACACATCACTAAATGTTCTCTTAATGTCAAATAAATAAATGATTTAAGGGTATTTTTATTGGAAATAAAGTAGCTCTAAATATGGTATAAATCAATTTAAACGTTTCAGGAAAAATGGGAGTACGTAACTAGGGGAAAATAATCACGAATATTCTTCAAATATTGTTGAGGATACAATGGATGTCCAATATTATAAATTACATTATAATAAGAGCTTATCAATTACTTTAATCAGATATTGATATTTATGGCTAACAAATTCGGAATTCTCAACCAAAATATGAAACTTAGTGGCTAAATTCCATATTTAACATTCTTCAAAATCCAAGAAATTAAAAATGCAAGCCATAAAATGTGTAGTAGTAGGCGACGGGTATCTCCATTAATTATATGTTTTATAGAGCTGTTGGAAAAACTTGTTTATTAATATCGTACACGACTAATGCGTTCCCAGGTGAATATATCCCCACTGTGTACTTCCCAATTCCTAATTCCTAATTCTTTATAGCTTTGATAATTACTCAGCCAACGTTATGGTAGATGGAAAGCCGATCAATTTAGGTTTATGGGATACTGCAGGGCAAGAAGATTACGATAGACTTCGTCCATTATCTTATCCTCAGACCAATGTCTTCTTGGTGTGCTTCTCCGTCGTTAGTCCCTCCTCTTTTGAGAATGTCAAAACTAAAGTAACGCTTGCTTAACTAACCTTAATAGTGGGTGCCAGAGGTCAACCATCATGCTCCTAATACGCCATTAATATTAGTTGGTACTAAATTGGATTTGAGAGACGATAAAGACACTTGTGAACGATTAAAGAGTAAGAGACAAGAACCCATTATATATAGCAAAGGTACGGATTTATGTAAAGAAATTGGTGCAGTGAAATACTTGGAATGTTCGGCTTTAACTCAAAAAGGTTTGAAAACCGTGTTTGACGAAGCCATCAAATCAGTCCTTTGTCCTCAGCCTAAGAAGGCAAAGAAGAATTGTCTTATTTTATAAGATTAAAATTATTTCTATGTCCTTTTTATTAAATTCTATTATCTTATATCTTTTTTGTGGCTGATACTCAAATGAGTAAGCAAGGAACGTGAAAAATAAACAATGTATTCCATCTTTAGGATATATGAAGTTTGGTATGTTACACTATCATTACATAGCCAAACATCACTTTTTTGTCATTCGCATCATTCAAATCAAGCGCAGTATCTCTACATAATCAAAGATGAAAGAAGTTGATGTAGCATAAAGGTGTACAATGGTAAAATATCTAGTTATATTGCTTATCATACCATTTCAAAATTAAATTCAATAAAATTTGATGAAACTATTTCACCCAAAGCATGTTTTGAGGAGATAAATCTCACAAAAATATAACAAAAGATAACTAGACATTATAAAATCATCTAGAATAACTTTTAAAGATGGATTTATTATAAAATAGTTTTTTTTGAAAGATGGCAGATATTATAAACCTTGATAAAGTATTACCAAAATAAGATATTTATTTTTACAATTGATTGTTGATACTATGATCTGGAGACAAAGGAGATGTTACTTTTTAAAATAATATCAAAGTAATTATTCGGTAAG